>KZ809023.1:44202-60128 GCA_000696205.2 Oncopeltus fasciatus | reverse complement strand
ATATATATATATATATATATATATATATTTATGCGCTATAGCGTCCTAAATTTCTAAAATAATAATACCAAATACAGTACTCAGGATTTTGTTTTCGCAAATCTTCGGGGGAGCTCATTATTGGCTGAAATCTGTCAGGAGGGGGTAAATAAATAAAAAATTAAAATTTTAATATCCTCTTTATTATTAGCGTTACAAGATAACTGATGCGTTTAATATCTAGGAATAGAAAAATTGTGAAAGATATTTATTTTGTGAATGTAATTTCGAGCATTGGGTAAGCCTTTTTATTTTATTGTATATAAAAAAAAACTCGGTATTAAGGTTTTTAATGCAAACCCTTAAATTGAACTTACAAACCCTTAAAGTATTATCAAATAGAGAGTTTTTTTTAATCTCAAATATTATTATTAGATGTTTTTTGTTGAGGTTCTGTCAAGGTAGATCCAAAAAATAAAATTAAAAAAAAATTGTTTTAATTTTATTTTTTGATCAAACTTGACTGAACTCCAACAAAAAACATCTAATAATTAAAGTATTATCTATTTTCCGTAGAAAATTTTTGTTGGGGTTCGGTCAAGGAAGATCCAAAAAATACAATTTAAAAAAAAATTGTTTTACTTGTATTTTTTGATCAACCTTGACCGAACTCTAACAAAAAACATCTAATAATTAAAGTGTTAGCCATTTTCAGTAGAAAATTTTTGTTGGATTTCGGTATAGGTTGTTCCAACAAATTACAATTTGAAATAATACACATTTTTTCAAAATCGTATTTCTTTGGATCAACCTTGACCGAACCCCAACGAAAAACATCTAATAATAATATCTACGGTCAAAAAAATTCTCTATTTGATATACTTCAATGATTTAAATATCTATTTTCTTTGAAATCATACAGTGAAAAATGGGAAAATTTGTTTTAACCATAAAATCTTTGAATTCATTTATTTATTTAGTGTACGAAAAACGTTATAGAAATTCACTTAGGCTTCGACGGTCGTCAGATGTATCTACCGTTTCTTCTTCCGGGTTGGACCGTGTCAAGTTTTCGCACATCGTGTGATGGCTTCTTCAGGGCTGAAAAGAGAATGTTATAGAACTTATTGGTCGTCAATCATTATTTTCTAACCATGACTTTAGAAAAGAAAAACACTTATTAAGGGTTAAGTGTGTTTCCGTACTCTTCATGGGAACTAAAATCCTAAATATTTTTCTTATACGCTTTTTTAGAAAAAAAAAAGAAATTGTACAATATAAATATTAGAAAAACTGCTATTCATACAAATTACCTTCTCCACTTGTTTTCGAAATACTAATAATGACTAAGATATCACGATTTTATATTTATAACTCCTTCTTAACCCTTTCTTCCCTTCGACGAACATCCTCAAATCGTGGACGCTAGAGCACATTTTATTTTAAAGTTTATATAAATACATATATACGCATGTATATTTTTAAAATTTTTCACGGTTCATATGTTTTTCTTCACTTAAATAGGATTGGTGAGGGTCTGTAGATATTTCAAAAATCGCGGAATAACGTTTTTAGCCCTAAGAAAATCTGCTGAAAGGGGTCAAATAAAAGGCAATATCATTCTATAAATTTTACAATTTTTTTATAAATGGTACAACGACCATTTCTTATAAATATTATTTTTTTGTGGTTTTTAACCCTACGTAAATTTTAACAATTTTTAGTACAAGGGAACAGAATAAAAATCTAACTGTCCCAGCCAGGACACGAACGTGGATCTCCTGCTTTCCGGGCCGGTGCGTTTTCCATTTACGCACTAGTGTCGAGAGTCTAACCTCTGAGGCAGACGAATATATCGTCTTATGCTCGGAGGAGCTGACATTGTATGTTAATTAAATGACTCTCGTTACTTATTTTTAAATTTAAATTTTATAAATTTTATTTTTTTGTGGCATTTAATACCACGTAAATTTTAACAATTTTATATTAAATTTAAATGTCCTGGCTGGGACAGTTAGATTTTTATTCTGTTCCCTTGCACTAAAAATTGGCTAAATCATTCTGTTTGCTATGATTTTGAACAGTGGGTTTCAGGCCATAGCATCATCGTGAGTGAAAAGTTTTTGTATTTGGCAAGTGTGTCCCTTCAATTTTCTCACTTCAGAGAACGATCTTGAGGATTAGTAGGTGAGTGATGAAGGTGATGGTAGAAGTGTTTCTCGAAACTAGGAATCAACTCATACTCTGAGAAAATTTCTCTTTATTGTTCTAATTATTTTCACTTTTTTCAAGTTTAGATTTTGGATAGACAAGAAAATAGTAAGGGACGGGTAAGAGTATATAGCATACATGGCGGGAAAGAGTATATTGTATGGGGGGGGGACCATCTAACTAGTGGGGCTTGGAAGGAATCCCCAGTTCCTGTCAATATTTGCCGAAAGCCGACCTGTCGGAAGCCGGGAACCGCTGTTTTCATGTTTGTAGAAGCGTCCTCTTGCCGACAGCTCTCACAGCGAGGGGGCGCTACTACGAACCCGCCCGTTTCACGGAAAACCTTCTCCAAGGTAGGTTATGGCCCCACTGCGCTCTCCAGTGACGGGTTAATGCACTTCTCCCAGGGGTGAGGGGGTGGGCGGGGGGAGGGAATGGATGGGAAGGCGTATGGCGATGGGTGGAGGGGAGGGGGTGCCGGGAGGGATTCTTTCTCGGAGCTTTGTAAATTATTTAATAGCCCTTTTCAGTCGCGAAAATTTTTGTGAGTGTGGGGGCCCCCACAAATCCCGGGGTCATTACGAGGAGTGACCGGCCCAGGTAGCCCTGACCACACACACGGCCTCGGAATTCACCTCTCCATCTTCCAGCCCAGCGGCCCTCAATGGTGATCTCTTAACTCGCTCACTCTCTCTCTCGCTGTTTAGTTTAGGAAAATATTTACAGAGGGTTCTAAAACTCCTGTCAGACACTCTTTGTGCTCGACACAACCTCTTATCCGTGTTTAGGCATTAGGTCTGTGTTTAGGTACCCCGGGAAACTGTTACTTATANGAAGATTTTTTTTTTTTTTGAGATTAAGTATATTTTATGCTAGTGAAAGGACACTTACTTAATACGAGGCTAAAAACAACTACGAGGCTCTTGATAGGTGGACTCAATTGGTTTGATGCGACCCCTCCAAAGACAGTAGCAACTGTGATTCTCCATTAAAAATCTTTGTAAGGAAACTCTTCTGAAGTTTGTGGCCAGCGCTGAGATAAGCATGCCCCACCCAGGAAGTCACAATAACCAGTAACCAGTGCTTTGTCAAATTTCTTTTGAACAGTTCTTCTTAAGGGGGGTTTGATGTGGAATTCACGGACACACAGAACACTCGGCCACACGATATTAAGGAATGATTCTCCAATGTTCGATTCCGAAGGACTCTCATTCGTCCCTTCCGGGTGATTGTTAGAGGAGTCCCTGATATCCAGCATCTTCCCGAGGGCTTTTTCAGATCCAGAGACACATCGAGGTACGTCAGCCTCGAAGACACATAATTATCACATTTTTGTCCATGTATTCCACCTATTCTGCGGTGACCTTTTTTCTAAGGTAGCTAAAATTAAATGAAATTTATTTTCAACTAATATAAACTATTTCCTTAAAATCATGACTTATAAATTCACCTTTACTCAATGGCGACATTATTTTACATTTTTTCATGGTTGGAAATAATAATATATCCATTTATATCATAATATATAATTAGTTCTTTACAAATAAAAACGTACTTTATGTTATAATGTCATAGCCATGCAACAAATTAGAGAAAAAAAATTTTTTTTTAAACAATGAACTGATTATATATTATGATATATTCGGATAAATAATCATCCACCACCATGAAGTTAACATGCAAGAATGTTACATTATGCTTGTTAAAAATTAGTTTATTTCAGTTTAAAATATTTAATTTAATTTTAGCTAACTGTTGAAAACAGGCCAATATAGAAACTTTTACTGTGGTAAAACTTGGACAAAAGAAAAAGTTTAGAATTATTAAAAAAATTTACTATTTTTAAATTGAAATTCTAAATTATGATTGACAAAATAGTGCTTGACACACCTTTTGTGGTATGTTTCATTGTAATTAAGTTTTAAAAAAATATATATTTGCTTCTTTTTGTGTTTTAGAAATGTTTAGCTTTGTTTGCTTTATGTGTTTGTTCATGAATTGATAAACACACATGAAAAGAACAGATAAAATGTGTGTAATAATAAATATATAAGAAATGGGGCTATCTGAGGATAACCATATAAGTTCGAAACATATAGAAATAAATATGTTTGAAGTCCTACTGAGGTAGGACAGAAGGCTTACTGTAGTGAGCTACAGTGAAGGAAATTAAATTCATTTATGAAGCATTTAAATTTTAAATTTTCCGATGCTTCTCCATTGATATTTTGATTACACTGATGTTTCTGGGTCTCAGTTAAAATTCCACACATCTTCTAGATTCTGCTAAACTAATAAATTATTATTAAAGTTTTTTTAAATTATCAGCTTCGTAACACTTAAATAAATATTATATCGCGTGTAAAACAGGTGTAATAATATTTTTTGAGCATAGTAATTAACTTTGAAGCAAAGTTACTGCCAATCACCCTTACTAAATCACATTGCCAAGGCTCAGTGCTGTTTTGTTTAATTAGAAACCGGTTTATTTTTCTTGTTTTTTTTAATCACAAAAACCGTAACGATTAAGATATACATATTAACCATATCTTAATATAATCATTTAATGTTTAAAATCTGTTATCTATATAAACGGAATTTCAAATTTCCATAAGGGGAGCAAATTTCTATGATTTTGGCCTTTTTATACGAAATCTAAAAAAAAAAAAAAAATAAAAAAAAATAATTCAAATGATACATATAAGAAGTAAAAATATGGTCTGTTTATAATAAAAATAAAAATATGTATATAAGAGTAAAAATAAATAATTCCAAGTTAATATTATTGGGTCCGAAATTTCAAATATAAATACATCATATTCAATAACCTCTTACTGTGATCATACATGGTGCCGCGGATCCAGTCAGACCACTCAGTGCCCTCGATGTTTAGAGCATGACAGCTTTCTTTATATATAACCATACGTTATTGAAAAAGAAGTGAAAAAAAAAAGGCTTATGTAGATAAAATTGAATACAAATCTGAGAATAATCTTTTCGTTATTATTATAGCAGAGCCTTATTATTATATGTACTCAAGTACTTGTATAATGAAATATTTAATGTATTTCTTTATTTGTAAACAAATACTATTAAAAAATCAACAAAAAAAAATTATTCTTTTCTTTATTTACTCCACTTCGACACAATTGAGCCTTGCAACTTTGTGAATGTTTAACACGATATCTAAAAATTCAAAACAAAAAAATGTTGCGGCTCATAATAAACGTTGTAGCGTGCTGAATTTTTTGTTTACGGTCGAAGATTTATTTTTTAGATTTGTATTTAAGAGGTCTAAGAAAAATTAAAGAATAATTTCTTATGGTATTACCATCATATCCACATAAGACACCTAATAGATTTCCCTGATAGATGATTCATTTCGATGTCTACATCAGATACCCTTAGGATTGGATATTCTCACCAGATATCCCGTGGATGTACACATAAGATATCCATTCATAATTTGGGTTTTCAGGAGGCTTTTAAATTCGATTATTAACATCTAAAATGTGGGGAAAGAACGATATAAAATTTAAATTTAAAAATCTTTAATGTCTTCCTTCATTCCTGTTATTTTTGTAAAATATATTAGAAAAATATAAATTGTAAAACATCAATTATACTGCTAATGTTTTATAGTTTTTTTCTATGATATGTACATGTAAGGAAAATATTTAAGAATATATCTAGCGGATAGAGTAGCCTCATTTTCTTTTCCAGGTCGGCCTAGTACCTAATGACGTACTTTATGGTTCTCTTCGGTTATTTCCAGGGTACCTAATGACGAACCTTTACCTTTTTGGTCATAGAGATCATATTAGTCATTTAGCCCTACTTTTTTCCGTTTTTATTGAAACAAGGAAAGTTTGATGGTTCACCTCCTACTGAGTAAGGTAAGTCTAGAATCATAAACTTTTTTTTAAATGTGAAGATTTTTTTTTTTTTTGAGATTAAGTATATTTTATGCTAGTGAAAGGACACTTACTTAATACGAGGCTAAAAACAACTACGAGGCTCTTGATAGGTGGACTCAATTGGTTTGATGCGACCCCTCCAAAGACAGTAGCAACTGTGATTCTCCATTAAAAATCTTTGTAAGGAAACTCTTCTGAAGTTTGTGGCCAGCGCTGAGATAAGCATGCCCCACCCAGGAAGTCACAATAACCAGTAACCAGTGCTTTGTCAAATTTCTTTTGAACAGTTCTTCTTAAGGGGGGTTTGATGTGGAATTCACGGACACACAGAACACTCGGCCACACGATATTAAGGAATGATTCTCCAATGTTCGATTCCGAAGGACTCTCATTCGTCCCTTCCGGGTGATTGTTAGAGGAGTCCCTGATATCCAGCATCTTCCCGAGGGCTTTTTCAGATCCAGAGACACATCGAGGTACGTCAGCCTCGAAGACACTCAGCAACACACTATTCACAGAACTGTTGAATCTCGAATGACCTCTTCATAACAACTGAAGGACATCGGGATTGCGAGGACGTCCCTGTCAGGAGATAGTCGAGGAGACGGCGCCAGAGTACTTAGGTGCAGGGCATTGCTCAGGATTTCCCAAACTGGAAAGGGTCTCCTAGGTCTAAGGGGATTGTTTCTGTGGCGCCAACGCACGAAGGATGCAGAGTGGAATGTGTCGAAAAGTCCTGTCTCAAGAGTAAAAATTTCTGCTTCAGTTGAAGTAGNTAACTCGTAAGCTTAATGTCTTGTTCGGTAATGGGTTAACCTTCCCAGAGGGCATGGGTCTCCAAGTCCTTCACGAGTCCTGGTTCCGAACTGTCCAGGAACTAGTCCCGAACCTGTCAGGGATATATCGTTGGAACAAGGGGTATAGACCAACTCAATAGAAATGTCATGGATGTAGTGTTTGAACTGATGTTGAATTCCGAACCAAGTGTTTAGTAGTGTTGCTTAGTTAGTGCATAGCTGATCAAACCCAATTTCAGGACTCCTAATGATCGGGGTGTAGGAATCTTGGCAGTCTGTAAAAATGCATACCTAATCTTTCGGAAATTTCAAATAGATCCACTTTTAACTCTCAGTGCTTAACTTCCATCTAAACACAATAAAAACAAACATATATGCAGGTGTCTCCTCCGTCACCAACTTGTCCAGTCTGGCTCAGCAACAGTGACCAACAGAAACAAGAAAATAATTCAAACCTTGCAGAATATGCCCCTAAAGGATGTTCTGAGATTAAAAGTTGTCGACGCTGAATATTGGAACACTACAGCTTATCATCAGAGCTTCTACAAATGTGTCAACACATCGAACTCGTGTGTCGGCGCTGAAATCAGACAGGATACTGAAAGATCATTTTATCAGACTTATTTTAATTTTATTTACTGTTTGTATGAGTCGAGAAGTAAAATTATATTTTGGCTAAAAAAAACAAAAACTCTTCAGTCACTGAAAATAAAATTAAATATAATAAATCTCATGATATGAGTTATAAATATTTTAACAATGGAAGAGGAATATTTTATCCAGTCAGTGTTGCAAAAAAGACTCATCGAGAAAAATAAGTAAAATGACTAACTACTTATTTCATCTAGGGAAATGATTTTTGCACCCGGAATGGGGACCAATGTTTCTGACTCCGTAGGGCATTTCATATTTTGAATTTATAAATCTAATTTCTCTAGTAGTATCCAGTCCCAAAAGTATGAATATTTGTATTTTAGGTTCAAATGGAGTGTTTTTTTTTACAGTACACAGTAATAATATATTATTATTAGATGATTTAAGTTGGGGTTCGGTCAAGGTAGATTCAAAATAATACAAATTAAAAAAAGTGTACTAAGTGAACCCCAACTAAAATCATCTAATTTTTGTATTTTGGTTTTAAAATAATCCATATTTTTCGTTGATCCGTCAATCTTATGAGATTGGTATCTTCCAATAGTCCATCAAGCTTTAACCAAGAAAATTTGCTAAGGAAATCCTTCTTTGCTATCATCAGAAGAAAGATGAAGCTCTCAGCTACAGGCCAGACAAAAGGTGGTGGTCCCTCAACTCTTCGAATTACATTCTATAATACCTCCCTTATTCTACATTTTTCTTGAAAAGAAAACAAACATAAATTATTGATAGAATATTTGATGCATACATTTTTTTAGTATTACTATTATTAATGGAATTACGTTTTTCAATTTTGTTTCCAAAATATCCTTCCTACCTATTCGATTTTACCCAATAAATTATTTCTAGAAGCATATAATAACCCAAATATACTTTCATCACTTTCGTACTATATATATATACACAATTCACTCACACCCATATGGGTACCTAATGACGAACCTTTACCTTTTTGGTCATAGAGATCATATTAGTCATTTAGCCCTACTTTTTTCCGTTTTTATTGAAACAAGGAAAGTTTGATGGTTCACCTCCTACTGAGTAAGGTAAGTCTAGAATCATAAACTTTTTTTTAAATGTGAAGATTTTTTTTTTTTTTGAGATTAAGTATATTTTATGCTAGTGAAAGGACACTTACTTAATACGAGGCTAAAAACAACTACGAGGCTCTTGATAGGTGGACTCAATTGGTTTGATGCGACCCCTCCAAAGACAGTAGCAACTGTGATTCTCCATTAAAAATCTTTGTAAGGAAACTCTTCTGAAGTTTGTGGCCAGCGCTGAGATAAGCATGCCCCACCCAGGAAGTCACAATAAACAGTAACCAGTGCTTTTTTCAAATTTCTTTTGAACAGTTCTTCTTAAGGAGGGTTTGATGTGGAATTCACGAAGGACACACAGAACACTCGNTGAAAGTTTTTCTGATTTAGCCTGCTTCGTTTACATAGATAAAGATAGTAATAAAAATAAATATAACATATATTTTTTTTAATGACTTCAACATACCACAATCATGTTTTTGAATTAGGAACCATTGATTTAAATGTATGAGCGGTAGCATCTACTGCTGTCACTTCTGACAGTCACTAATTGTAATGTATAGGGAATTATTGCTCGTAGCTGAATGACCACTGGATCTGTCTATTAAAGTTAAATAATGTCTTTGTCAACTTCCATTAACGGACGGAGCTAAAGGAGGGGTTTCGTCAATGGGTGATTTAATTTCAACTGTTAAAAACTCTCTATGAAAGACCGTCTTGTACTAAAAGCAAGATTAGATGCTAAATATCAAAATCCTGCGTAGACATCAATGAAATATCACTAGGAACTTCCAGAATTTGTAATTATACAATGAATTAATTTATTAAATGTCGTATTTGATTTAATTTCTGGATATCTTTAAATGTTCGAGTAAAGCCTCCAGTAATTTAGGGGTAGCTACCAAGCCAAGGTAGGCAACAATGCTCACCATCACTATAATTTGATAGTGAGATATCTAAATATTAGTAAATATTTTAGCTATAAATTTGCTTTTGTTTTTAAAGAAGTTAGAAGTTAATCTAGTAACTTTAGGAACGCCGATAATTACTCACTTCCGTGTAACTTAGCTATTATCTTTTATAATGGCTGTTATATAAATATAAATGAAGAAACTCAGAAGTATAATAGATAGGACAATTCAAACATTTTCCTTATGAAACTCATGAGATTGTTTGGTATAAATAAATTTCACCTTACAAGGTATTATAATAAAGTTAGTATAATTTCTTATTGATTGATTATTCAGAGACATTAATACATTCACAATATTCCAAAATAATAAACCATGAAAAATTTGTTATTTTTTCGATAATTTCAAAAAAATCTATCCAGATTAAATATGTATATTTAGTACATAACGTGTCAAAAACTTTATAATTTTACTTCTTTATTATAAACTTTAAATAATATATGCATCATATAATTATAAGACGAATTGTATTAGATAATAAGGTTTGGTCATCTTCTCATTATGTGGAGGGAAGAGTCGTCGGGTGTGAAGTATATCGATGGTCTGTCTTCTTATGCATACTTAATACCAAATGGACTTATTTGTCTTCATTATCATTGATTACCTGGAGGTGACATCATAGGTCAGAAGCTTGGAGATACTCTTGCAAGTTTGCTTCTGCAATGGCTGCAATTGCCTTTTCATCGGTGGAAATACTAAAAGATGATATTTGATCATTTCATTTATCATTAAGTGGTGTTTCAATGAATAGAGTACACAAGAAAGGTTCAAGAACACAATCCTGCGGAACTCCCGTCTGCAGTAATTGAAATATCCTGATCATTAGTTGATCCTGAGGGGAAGTAGGAACTGAAAATAATGTACTAGGTATCTAGTTTCAAATCTAAATTTGGGCAGGATGCCAATCTCTATCAAAATGTGAGGAATATTTCGAGGAAGTGCGCCCATGCAGTACTTTTTGCTTTGAGAGAAGAAGAAATACAGTGGACAACACAAAACACTTGCTGANGTTGTCGACCCTGAATATTGGAACACTACAGCTTATCATCAAAGCTTCTACAAATGTGTCAACACATCGAACTCGTGTGTCGGCGCTGAAATCAGACAGGATACTGAAAGATCATTTTATCAGACTTATTTTAATTTTATTTACTGTTTGTATGAGTCGAGAAGTAAAATTATATTTTGGCTAAAAAAAACAAAAACTCTTCAGTCACTGAAAATAAAATTAAATATAATAAATCTCATGATATGAGTTATAAATATTTTAACAATGGAAGAGGAATATTTTATCCAGTCAGTGTTGCAAAAAAGACTCATCGAGAAAAATAAGTAAAATGACTAACTACTTATTTCATCTAGGGAAATGATTTTTGCACCCGGAATGGGGACCAATGTTTCTGACTCCGTAGGGCATTTCATATTTTGAATTTATAAATCTAATTTCTCTAGTAGTATCCAGTCCCAAAAGTATGAATATTTGTATTTTAGGTTCAAATGGAGTGTTTTTTTTTACAGTACACAGTAATAATATATTATTATTAGATGATTTAAGTTGGGGTTCGGTCAAGGTAGATTCAAAATAATACAAATTAAAAAAAGTGTACTAAGTGAACCCCAACTAAAATCATCTAATTTTTGTATTTTGGTTTTAAAATAATCCATATTTTTCGTTGATCCGTCAATCTTATGAGATTGGTATCTTCCAATAGTCCATCAAGCTTTAACCAAGAAAATTTGCTAAGGAAATCCTTCTTTGCTATCATCAGAAGAAAGATGAAGCTCTCAGCTACAGGCCAGACAAAAGGTGGTGGTCCCTCAACTCTTCGAATTACATTCTATAATACCTCCCTTATTCTACATTTTTCTTGAAAAGAAAACAAACATAAATTATTGATAGAATATTTGATGCATACATTTTTTAATATCACTATTANAAATATACAAGTATTTAAGGAATCTTATAGCTGTAGATCGGTAGATGACGAGGTTATAACCAGTAATACAGTAACTCAATCCGACTGATATAAACATGTTTGTGAGGATTTATTTACATACATCGTAGGGGCTGAAAGTGAAAGAAGGTTGTGATCGAGTAAGGAAGTCTCCCATTCTTTTACAGCTTAATTGGTCATCAGAATATAGATTTGGAGTGAGTATTTGTCTAAGGTGAGAGAAAACTCGGCCATATCTGTATTAGAATCAGTGTATTTACCGTCGTCAAAGCATATAGGAATATATATCTCCGAAAGATGAGGAAATACACAGTATGTTTTTGTAAATATTGTATTTGTTGTGGTATTTAATCCCATATTAATTTTAAACAATAAATGCAAGAGAATAGAATAAAAAATCTAACCGTCTTTGCCAATACTCAAACCTTATTGTTTAAAATTAAAGTGGAATTAAATACCACAACAAAAACAGTATTTAGAAAAATAATTAAAAAGTAAATAACGAGAGCCGAATAAATAGCTGACAATGTCAGCTCCTTCGAGCATAAGACGATGAATACTCGAAGGTTTGGACTCCCGGTAGAAGTGCGGGGAATTTAATAAATTATTTGGCAAGTCTTGGTGGTTTAATTGGCTAACACGCCGGCCCGGAAAGCAGGAGATCCCGGTTCGAGTCCTGGCTGAGACAGTTACATTTTTTATTATATTCCCTTGCATTTACTGTATAATTTTTACTTTTTGTATGTTCTCATTCATCTTCTTGTTGTTATTTATTATATTTTTATATAAATATGAATGTTTTTTGAATAATCATACTGATGGAGGGGAACGCANCTCCCCCCCTCCCCACAGGCCTTTATTTAATTCAGAGAGTGCTCCGGACAATTGGTCCTCTTTGTTTCTGGTCATCAATCTTCGCGCCCGCCCCGACTCTGGTACGCTGACTCCATGGGATGACACCATTCATGGAAGTGGCAATCGGCTCTGCGCTTCCTCAACCGGTGGTAGCCAGCGGTGTGTCTCCAATTACAGCCGGTTTCAACCGGTGCTGGCATTGGACGTTCAATCAGCTGATTGATTGGCTGTTGTGTCCCGAGGCACATAATACTAGCTCTCGGTAGATTTTCTTCAAGGAAAAAAAGCGTTATACTTTGGTAACATATGGGGTTTCTTTTGAGAAGTTTCTTCGATTCATCAACGATTCTACAAGTGAGATAAAAATACGGCATACCTCCATGAATGGTGTCATCATATTCTTCTGATTTGGGATAAGAACTGGACTCATTCGGTATGAAAGTTCGATGCACTACAACTCACCTACTGTCCTTCAATACTGTGAATTTAAAAATCGGACAGAAAAATATATATACTCTAATATTTTTAAAAGTAAAGGAATCAAATATGATTTTTATCTTAATTGTACAAGCCGTTAGATATCCAAGAGTTCTCATTGGCTGAATTAGGCCGTTATATATATAAGAAGCTTAAGGAAATATATAAATAAAGTCTCAAGTTGTAAGTTAACCTTTATTCTTAATGTTTGAATAATAATACATTTACCATTTCATCTTCCGGGTTGGACCGAGTCAAATTGTTCTTATTATAACATCTGACGACCGACGAAGCCTACGTGAACATCTAATAATACATTCTTTTAGAATTGCATTTTTCATATTTATTCAGTGATATTTCTTAAGCCGGATTGTGAGTTTTCTCTATAAGTAAATAAAAACACATTTCCCCCACACAAATTGTATTTTATTGAAATATTGATGCTTCACAGAACCAGTACATTACTTTAAAACATATATTAATACTGAATGAATAGTTTTTTTAAACACGTATATGGCTTCAAATCCTTACTGAATTGGGGATTTTGGTTAAATACCAGTTTTATAAAAAACAAAACAAAAAAAAAACATGTTAAAGTGGATGGTACTTAAGGGAAGTATATAACCACTGTAGGAAAATAAATACAATCTATAGAAGAAATAAAAACGAGAGTGTAACAAATAGCAGACAATGTTAGCTCCTTCGAGTACAAGACGATATATTTGTGAGGGTTTAGACTCGCAGTAAAGTGCGGTAAAGTCAGCATACCTGCCCGGAAAGTAGAAGACCTGGGTTCGATTACTGGCTGAGAATTTCAGTTGTTTTTTTTTGCCTCCCTTTGCATTTCTTGTAGAAAATCTATATTATAGTATTGTCTACAACATATATAAAATATAAAAAANATTGGAATTATGACTAATTTATTTGAAATTATAACCTGTATAATTAATTAATACAGCAAGCCAGGGCAAGGAATAGCCAGCCCTAAGACATATAGACCACAAGGATCTATTGTCACTAGACCCAATGTGCTCACGTTTCAGGTGAACTTTAGATATTTATTTTAGAGATCTTAAGCTCAATATATCACTGGTGATCCCAGTCCCCACTTTGGTCATTAGTGATCCCAGTGATTGCCTTTGTAAAGTTATGGGTTTGAAAATTGCTCCTCTAAAGAATCGTCTACTATAAATGTGCTTTGCAATCACACCAATTTAGTACAGTAGCCAAAAGTCTTAACTTTCATTTTTTATGATGTCTTCAGATGTGAAGCTATTTTATTGATTTTTTCTCACCTAAATATTTCAAAGAACTTTTTGCTGAGTTATTTAGAACTTTTAAAACAAAGTTACTAACTGTATATATTAAATTACGTCTATGTCAAAACTAATTTGTAATTCTTGTTCATAATACAAGTATTATAAGTATATAAGAGTAAAAGTATTCATAATAAATTGTTGAAATGATCATTCATTTCATTAACTGATTTGACCAAGTGCTTTGTTGTCATGACACAGGAAATGGATGGATTATATTCACTCTTCTAATATTAATAATAATGAACAAAAATATTTATAGCTATCAATTAAGGCAATATTCCAATTTTCGCATTAGCTAATTAAGATATACTCGCATCTTATTCACTAGAATACAGTAAGGAGATGAAAGGGAAGCGTAGAGAAACAAAAAAAAATACATAGAGACTGATGTGTAGAGGTGTTTAGTACTAGTAAATAATTTTATTTATTTATTTTGTAAGCTTCCTTTTATTAACTAGTACATTATAATGGTAAGTACATATAACTTCTAAGTTACAGGCCTTGAGCAAGTACATAAAAAATATTGTGACTATTCACTATTTACACATTTATTTTTATAAATAATTTACAACAAAAAATGTACATATAATTACAATTGATCTTAGTAGAAAATTTGTTGGAGTTCAGTCAAGGACTAAACCCCAAAAAATCCTCTGCTAATGAACTCCACGATCTAAAACTCTCCGCTCGAATTACAATTGACAAATATAAAAATATTTGATTTCTTCTTTCTCCTATTTACTCATGATTCTATTAATTATTTAATTTCATCGGCATTGTAAATGATTTTTGTGTAGTATTTGATCATTTAAAGCTGGTTCCTCGTTAAACAAGTTGTACTGCCAGATACATTTGTTTAAAATTAAATACTACTAGTATTTTGTTTTATTTCTTAAAGTTTTAAGATGTTCATATCTTAGGAATAATTATATATGTATGAAATTTTATTTTATTTAACAATATACATAAAAGTCTTAATATTCGTGCTTTATGGCACTAATACAGGTGGTTTGAATAACTGGTAGTTTTATGTAAAAGAAACTGCCAGAAAACTTGGAAAATTAATTTTACACAATTAAAAATTCAGTTGTAAATATTAATTTAGATGTGGTTTATTATCCCATGTAAATTTTAAACAATTATTATGAGGGAATAGAATTAAAAAATCTAACTGTCCCAGCCAGGACTCGAACCTGGATCTCCTGCTTTCCGGGCACAAATACTGCCATTACACCACTGGGACGAGCTCAATAACTTTGTTTAAAAATTCAGTCTTCTTTATGTATATGAATCGTACAGGGAGCTAGAAAAAAAACTCTACTTCACCCGGGGATCAAAGCCGGGTCCCCCACTATCCAGGCCGTTAACCATGCGTTAACCAACAACGCCACTGAGGGAGTGAGACAAATTTCTAATATCCCCGCACCTTACTTCACTACGGAGTCTGACTGCCATGAAAGACGAATATATCGTCTTGTACCCCGTGGAGCTAAAATTGCTAACTATTTATAAGACTCTCTCGGCAAAGGGCCACCACCACCTGACATTGATTTGAATGTTAATTTTATGATAATTGCGGTAAAGTAATCCCACATTTCATTATTTATTTGAGTCTTACAGGGAGCTAGGAAATAAATAAAACTCTCTACTCCAGCCGGAAGGTAGAGCTATTTTCTAGCTCCCTGTACGATTCAAATAAATAATGAAGTGGAATTACTTTACCACTTCATTATTTTATATATATATATATA
>KZ809022.1:117937-131692 GCA_000696205.2 Oncopeltus fasciatus | reverse complement strand
TTTGGTCGATTTTCTCGTTTTTGATCAGTAACATCAAAATCACCACGTTTGAAACGTTGAAACCAACGTTCACATGTCTTGACGGTTGGAGCAAGATCGCCATAAGTCTCAACAAAAATTCGATGACATTCAGATGCCTTTTTCTTTTGATTAAATAAGAAAATCATGACATGCCGCAAATGCTCTTTATTTGGCTTAAAATTAGACATTTTTAACACCAAAGAAAGGTATGATACGTCCACGTAAACGACTTAAAAACAACTGACTTTTGTAAACAAATGACTAACAAACAAAATAGCGTTTAGAGATAAGCAAATCCTTCAATAGGCTAAGAGCGCATTCTATTGGAATTAAAACGACATTTTAAACTTGCATACCTGGTATTGAAAGTGTTGGAAATTATTAAACTTTAATTGGCATCTCTAGCTTAGTTTATGTTAACAGGTAGCCCTTTGTGATATAAATTGTAAAATAAAATATGAAAACTTTCTGAAGAAGAGTTGCATGTACATGTGCCAATTTTGATTTTCTTTCAGCTGATTTCCTATATAAGTCAGATATGTTTTAAAATATACAGTTTAAAAATTTAAGCAGAAAAAAGGGTAAATTAAATTGGATTTAAATAGAAAATATCCATTTTGGCTTAGTTATGGCTTATGTATCATAATTGAGATTCATTCAATAATGCTATTTGTAAAAGTGGAGGTAGCCATTAGTAGATTTTTTTGCTCAGCTTTAGAATTTTTACTGAAATGTATGTGTAATATTATTTAAAATTAATTTATGTTTAACCAGAAATTAGGATTGACTGATAGACAGTAGGCAAGTTTTTTTTCACTAATAGATCTAAAGATATTAAATTTTAATATGTAATCGATTCTTGAAAAAATCTTTGTGATTTTATGTTAATTTTCATTCAATTCCAATTGCTTAAAACATCTGATTAAGCATAGTAATATTTGTGATATTCACAATCAAGAAACATTTACTCTTGGAAAAATAAAAATACCCCTCAACCAATTTTAGCCATTAACAAACACTTTTTATTTTTTTTAAATAAAGTTTAAACACTGAATTTGGTTTCATTATTTTAAGAATTAGTGAAATATATATGTACACTCACACATACATACATCTTGTATTAACTATATATAAAATGTATTGACTATCTAATTATTTGTGTATGTGTAATTTTATTTTATAGACAGTGAGCACTGTCGAGGGGGCGGTAGAATTATGACAATGAGGACGGGTTTAGCCACTTGAATTGATTTTAGGAGAGTAGATATGCTATTTCTCTGAGGTTGTTAGGAATGTATTAAAGTATCTCAACACCTGTTTCCCACTGTCAGTTTATACATATAAATTATCTTACATTTAAAACTTTAATTTATTATTTAATAATCTCTATAGTCAAAAACTCTTTATTTTAATTTATTATTGTCTCTTAATTTTTTTCTGGACTTGGCCATGTCAAATAGTTGTTTCTTGTCGAGTTTTGGCACATCCTTTGATGGCTTCTTCTGAATGAAGAATGAGAGCAATCAGGATATATAGGACGTTATATATCTCTGGAATCCTGAGTCCCAAACCCTAAGGATAAGCAGGAGCTGAGGGTTCCAGGGATATATAACATTCTGTGCTTTTGTGAGAAATCATATATTGGAGAACCTGGAAGAGCAATAGACATAAAGCTCAAGGAACACATTGCTGACATAAAGCTTAGACACACCGGATTGTTGGTGTGGTGAACCTAAACTTTTTGGTAGACCATAATTTGGTCTATAATACCCACCTAAATTTGGTAGACACCACCCACCAGATCCAGTTTGAGAACACCATCCTAGTTAAGGAGATTAACTGCTACCACTGAACAATTAGAGAAGACATAAAACTCATAATAACCTGAATAACATTAATGGGGAAGAAGGATATACATTAAGACAAAACTTTAAACCAGCATTAACTGACAAGAATATCAACACAGTTGCGAATGACAAAAGAAGCCAGACACAAACCTCTGGAAATGAATTTATAAGAGCCAACCAATGGGAAGACAGACTTAGATTGAAATACGGTTCCAGTGAGGAATAAAAGCCCCCTGGACCTGTAGTGGCTCTCATCTCCATCTAGCTCTGAAGAAACCATCTCAGGATATATGGAAGCTCAGCAAAAAACAACTATTCAACACAGTCAAGCCTGGAAGAAAAATCTATGAATGTTTCTGGGGACCATGGAGGCCTATGTGAACATATTATTGCATGTTAAAAGCATTAGCACTACTCGACTATGAGTTTTAGGACAAGAATCCACAAACAGAACTTTTTTCAGTTTCTCAATTTTAATTTATTTTAAGGTGAATGCATTCAAAACAAAAGGCTTTGTATTCAGAGCCCAGATCTCATCCTCACAGAATGCTTGCACTGAATGCCTTGGAACTATTCAAGTACCACATAGTACACTCTATAAGGTGCACTCTATAAATGTGGTGCCTTATTAACTGAAGTTGAGGTTTTTGGTCTTTAAAGTACTAACTTAAAATAGAGTACAAAGAATTCACTTATTTTATTATACTGTGTAAGATCTTTGCTACCAGCTATAATCAATTATTTATTTTTCAAGTATTTACTAGAAAAGCACTTACATTGTGATAATAGTGTTATGGGCTACGGGGGGAATATATAACTACTTCTACAAATACAATATTTCTAATTTATTATCAAATACAAATGTTTACCAACAATCTATTACTACTGGCCTTATATCTATTTTACAGTTAAAGATAACAACTATTACAGCTAAGTAGCTGTATATATATATATATATATATATTTGAGTATTGGTAAAGTTATCCTGNATATATATATACCATGGTATTCAGTAAGTATTTATCACAGAAGCATTAAGAATTGTCACCAAAATCGATTTATCACTGAACTGTCACAATTAGTTTATCACTTAACAGAAACTCAAGACCAACCGCAGGAACTCTTTCTCAAGTCACTGGTAGGTTTAGAATATTCTGTATACCTAGAGAGGTCCAGCCCGGCCCCGACTGGTCTTGGGCCTTCTGTTTGAGTATTTGTAACAATAGTTTTATGAATAAGCACACATTTTTAATCAGACTTAGGCATTTTTACTTCAAATAAAAACATTTCATTTTTTCTTTAATCAATTATACTACAAGAATATTTTTTTAACTTTTAAAAAAACTGATAATCAAATTTTGATTCAGTATTATTGAATTTATGAAAGGTCTGGATTTTTCCTTAAATAATATTGAAAGGCTTGGTTAAGTAAAACCACGTTTTAGGCCTGTGCATTTCATATTCCAAAAGTTGGACCAAATGAATTGGAGCTTCTGGTGCGGACAAAGGTAAATTTGTTGAAAACACAATCAGAAAAGGAAAAGACAGAAACTCTATATGACTGTTTTGGAGTACTTTTCTCAGCTAGGGTGAGGTATTTATCAGAATCAACTGTTTACTCTCCATTCTATACAAATAATGAATAATCTACAACCCATTTTAGTTTTTTAATTTTAGTGCTCCCTAAGTGTGTAAGCTATCACTTTAATATATTAAAAATGAATGATTTTTTATTTCAATAAAATATAAATTTACCTTAATATTTATTAAAGAAGAGAATAACTTAAATTATTTATAATATATTCAATCTTGGAAAGACTGACCTTAGTTGAACTTTGTATAAACTACATTGTTTCGATTAATTCCCCTCAGAGTATAGTACCTGCTGAGCACTCCTGCAGGCTTATTATTTAGAAATCTTTTAATAATAGAAAACCTAATAATGATTATATCTATCTACACCTTTGTTTTGGGGACTTTCTAACCTACTATTCTAGCCTCTAAACAATAAATAAATTTTTTTTATTAATAGTGAGTAAGCACTTGATTTAATAATTTCTTTTGGTAGAAAGAAAGTGTTAAGTTTCATTATAAATTACCAATCATAAGGTCTTATTAGGATTAATGAATGACATGTTTTAATTTTCAAATTTCTTTTAACATCTATTGTTTATAATAAAATGAACATTTACAGTTAGTGAATTATTTAAGCTTATTTCTTAACAAAATGAGTTTATGAACAAAATAATATAATTTTAATTATAGATGGTGCAAAACAAAAAGGCAAAACAGGTGAGATTGAGTGGGCTGATGTGGGTGGAGTGGAACGTCTAAAAAAGGAGGTGCTGGGCTCATTACTCTCCTCAAAGCTTATGAGAGGCCTAGAACGGCGCGGGCTTCTCCTTCATGGGCCCCCTGGAACGGGGAAGACACTTCTTGCTCGAGCAGTTGCCAACCAATGTAACAGAACCTTCATCCCAATTAAAGGGCCAGAACTCCTCAACATGTATGTTGGGCAGAGTGAAGCTAATATTAGACAAGGTTAGTAAAATATTTGTTTTCTAATTAAGTATTTTAGCTGTAGCTATTGAAGTTTTTTTTTTTTTTTTTCCCCCATTATTTGAAAAATCCTATCTAATAGTTACCAAACAAGTAGTCACCAAAATGTAAATATGTCTTTATGTTTATTAATGTTCTGAAGGCCATAGTTTTCAATTTTTTTATCAATGTTATCAATTAAATTTACCATTTAATGCAAAATGTAGTGCTTAGTTTTTAATTGAGGAAAATTGGAGCAATAGGAGTGGGGAATTACCTTAAATTTCAATGCAAGCATTAATAGTTATTTATTGCTGCTAGCATAATATTTAGTTTGGAGTAATGACACTATTTCTTTGTGATAAAAAAAATGTTTTATAAGTATGGGGATTAATTGACATGGAAATTTCAAAAACTAATACCAATGAACTACAACTAATCCCAATTATTTTGATTCAAGTTTTACTAATTCTGATTGTATATGCCCACAAGGAGGCCTCATCTGATACAAATAAAGAGAATTTCTATGAGGTGCTACAAAGAATTAGATAGGTATCCCAAGTGTATAGGTTATACAAGAGACCTCAATGCCTAGATTAATGAATTTGTATATGTTCCCATTATTGACCGGTATTATATCCACTTTATTGACTGGCTATAGACATTTTTGCTAAAAATCAAGTTGTTGGAAAGACTGCATTGAATCATGCACAAGTGCATATAGGTCTTACTAGATGAGATCACAGTAAACCGGGTAGGTAACCTTCCTGTTTCTCAACTGCAATGCTCAAACATCCTATATGTGACAGCATAGAGAAGAGAAAATTTAGATTCTGATAATTTTCTGTTGAATTGTAAGGGTTAGTGAACAACTATACTTCTCAAGGCTCAGCAGATCCAGTGCCTGAAAAAATTTAACTATGCCAAGCTGAAAGAAGAGGAATTAGTGAACTTGTTGCTCTAACAACTGGAAATAAAATTAAGCAGCTTAATAATAGTAACTCTGTGAATGAGAGATTGTGTGAGCTGCCATGTATGGTATAGCTGAGAAAGTTATGACTATTTGTTAACCAACTTAACCTCTGGATTGATTAGAAATGTTCTGATGCAACCCTAAGAAAAGTTATGGGTATAAGGCAATTCTTTGGTGGCCACAGCAAATGCCAGCACTAAATAATTGGTAGATGACAGAGCTAGAAGACCTATAGAAAATGGAAGACCCCATTGAGACCTGAAAGTTTTATGGAAAATTAAGTTTGGGAAGAATTCTCTTTAAAGCAAGAACCACCATTTGCATGAATACCAATGGGGCCATATTAATAGAATGTTTCTAAGTAGTATGGAGGTGGTAACAGTGCTTCTCTGAGTCTTTAATCAATAATCCAACCTGTGTTGAGTTTCATTATTCTAAGCTAATTATAATGCTCCATAAATCACAAAGCTTTTTCTATTCGGACATTATGAATTAACATTTCATTCCTATTTATTCTTTTTGCTTTAAAAACTTTGTCTTTTAAAATTTAAAGTTCATTGCAAATAACTATTTTAATGATTATCGTTGTGTTAGTAGGTACAGTTAAAGAACATATCAAAATAATTTTCAAAGAATGTTTCATGAGAAAAACCTTAATACATTCCCTTAGAATTCACTAAAAATTAAAAGCTCAAGCTTTCTGTAATTCAACTTAAAGGTTTTCAACTTAGTTCAATAAATGTACATTAACTGCAACAAAAAAAAAGTCTCAATGTTTTGAAGCATGGCACAATAGAAGAAAAAACAAAAACTAATAAAAATATTACTTAAGTTGGAAATATTGACAAGCATTTATTTTTTGGTTTAGATTAATGTGTTAATTATATTATAATAACACTTTCAACAAATATAAACAAACAAGTTACTTAGTAGGTAAAACAAAAACTGCCCAAATATACTCAACATGACAAACTAACAAAACAGATTAATTTTATCCTACTCAGGAACTAAACCACTTATTTGTAAAAGAAGGAATTCCATCAGCCATAAAACATATAATACAATGAATTGTGCCCTAAACAGGCTCCAAAATCAGTGGGCATACTACTAATTGAATTTGTCTTATCAGATTATATTAGAATTCTACTATTTTCCCTGCATTTTATTTTATAATTTTATTATACTAACTATTTACTCATCTTATTTAATTAATCGAACACTATTGAATATAAATAATATAGTTAAAATATTTGTAGTATACAATCAACCTGCTTTTTCCCATCAAATTTTCATGATTAACCAGTTTTAAAACTTCCACTTTTAAATTATGGATTTGATAAACTCAATTATTGTTCATTTTATTCAAAATATTGAATAAAATTAAGACTTCTTTGACAGTTATTGACTATTTTTGATGTTTTTTATTTTAGTATTTGCTCAAGCCAGGGAGTCTTCACCATCTATATTGTTCTTTGATGAACTAGATTCTCTTGCACCAAACAGAGGGAACAAGTCTGACTCCGGAGGTGTGATGGATAGGTATGTTCTGCTTTTTGTATTAATTACATTTGAATCAATAAAAATATTTGAGTGGTATGTAACTTAGACCTTAAAAGTTAGATTTTATGGGCAAAGAGTTACTTGCACTTTGTCAGAGTAAATTGTAAATGTATCAGATTTAAAAAAAAAAATAACTCTTTATAACTAATGCCTAAAATATGCACACAATTTAGCATTGAATGGATGTTTCAACTCTTAGGATCTAGTGCTCTTGGCTCCTGGTTATTGTCTAGCCATTTTTTTTTTAATTTGCCCAGTAAAATATTTTGGAAAACAAAGGAAGGTATCGTATTTATTAAAGTTAATCTACAAAACACTGGCATCAGTGATTAATAGTTAATAGTCATAGTCAGTAATTTTTATTCTGACAGGGCCTGTATTAGGCAAATTGGTTACTATGCTGTGAGTACAGAATTAAAGACATAATTTTAAAATACAACAATTCACGAAAAACAATATATTAATGATATACACCTATTGAAACTTAAATATTCTAATTCTCATGGTCTTACTTAGTTAAGCATTTTAACCTTACTTACTCAACTCTTTCCATGACAAGAGATTAATAATTGGTCCCCACACACACATGCACTCTTGCAGTACGTAAGTTTCAAATACGATAATATTTATGTTCAAATGGAGAGTTTTTGACCACAGAGATTATTAGTGGAGAATTTTTTAGGGTTTGGTCAAGGTTGATCCAAAAAAAAAAATACAATTTTTATAATAAGAGTATCTTTTTTGGATCTACCTTGACTGAACCCCAACAAATTCTCTTCTGATAATATTTATGTATTTAAGTTTTTCTTTATATAGCTAATACAGAGATTATAGACAAAAACTTAATCTTAAGAGGCATTCATCAGAAGTTTAAGTGTCACTTTCACCAAGATATTTGTTTAACTTACTTTTTAAAATTAATAATTTCTTATTGTAACATATTAAATTAGAGTTAAGGTTTTATATGCGTTTTTTGCAGTTCTCTAAAATTATGAATTATCACTAACTGAGGGTCACAACTGTTAAATGTTACACCACATTTAATAGTTAGGGCCCATGGTTTACACCAGCAGCCTTTTGATTAATAATATATTTGTAAGTGTATAATACCCTTTTTTTGTTCAGTTATAGAATTGTCAAAGTTTCCATTTCATATTTTATGTTATCACAGTAATAATATATAAGTATAAGAATTTCAATAAAATTAGAACTAGAGAAAAACTACAACTACTTCTCTGAGCCTGCAATGCATAGATTTCTGTTTGCTCCTTTAGATTAATAAAGGTTCATATTTCTTATTTGAATTTATATGAATATTCTATTAAAAATTATCTTTTGTTTATCAGATCAAATATAAAATTTGAGAGGCAGAAATGTCATAGTTTTTAAATATCTATTGACCTCTTATTCATTAATCCTCTAATTCCAATTAGAGATATGATTTCAAATTATACTTTTTTCTTTATGTCTTCAGGGTAGTTTCACAACTTCTTGCAGAAATGGATGGACTTGATTCTACTGGAGACGTCTTTATTTTAGCTGCTACAAATCGACCTGACCTAATAGACCCAGCACTTCTCCGGCCTGGAAGGTAGTAAAACAAGTTTTTTAATTGATTTGTTTATAAAAAAGCATGTATAGCTCTATAAGTACTTGAAATACAATTATAAATAATTCAATGACAGACAAATAGTGAACCTTAATAAATGGAGGGGGATTAAACAAGAATATAATTTAGAGAAATATGGAGAATAAATGAAACAAATACTAAAATAATAAAAATTATATTTCCCAAGTTTCGCTGTTGAAGAATGTAGAAATTAGATGAAAGAAAAGTGAAAGAAAGTAAAAGAAGGTAAGTGAAAGGATATCCTCTTTGATGTTAAATAAAGGATAAAGAAAGCTTAAGAGAAAAATAGCTCATATAAAAAGGGATTATTATTGAGGACTTCTTAGAACCCTATCGGATCAATAGCTCCCTATTGGTAATATGATCTTTGAAGCACAAAGAATGGGATATTTAATTGCAAGGAAAGAAGTGGACAAACTATTCATATAAGGTAATTATCTTGCTCAAGTAAGACATAAATATATGCAGAGAATATACAAGCTGGTATCACAACTAATCAAGTAACCAATGTCGATCAAAGCCCAATCTGCAGAGGAATAGTTGCTTTCAAAAAATTGGCAGGAAGATCATCAAAGAAGTTTTAAATTCAAACTCACATAAATATTTAACAAAGTTTTTTTTTATATAATTTTAATTATAGATGGTGCAAAACAAAAAGGCAAAACANTTTTTATAAAAACCTATGAATTTTTTTCTTTTTCTGAACCTCTCATTGAATCACTTTTGGCCATTGTAGAAAGGGTCAACACACCCTGAGCGGCTTTTATTTCCTAATAAAAACCTTTACAGAATGGAACTCGAATACTCAGAGCCAGATGTGAGAAATTCAAACAGATCACTTATACTTCATCAAATAAATGTCATTTTTAAGTATTTAAAACTCAGTTTAAAAAATAAATAAATGAATAACTTATTAATACTATCAAATGCCTGGATGTTGCTATTGTAGTCACTTTGTTGTAGGGTATATTTTGAAAAAGTATTTTTTATTACTTTTAAACAAGACTTTTTTGTGTTCACTTTAATTTGGAAAAGGACAGTCTTCATAAACTTCATGATGCTTTAATTTATTAACTTGTTTTAACTCTAAGTTGTATTATATATTATTTTCAGATTTGATAAACTTCTATATGTTGGGCCGTGTACAGATTTTGAATCCAAAGAAAAAGTTCTTAAGGCTATTACAAGGAAGTAAGTTCAATGTTTCAATATACTGGATGTTTTTTTGTCATAATATATATTTTTAGTTTTCATAATCTTTCTCAAAAGTTGAAAACTTGATATAAATTAGTCTGTATACATTTGTGTAAAAAAAAAAATGACTAATTAAGAATGTATCATGTTGAAATTTTAAGGTTCTTACAATATAGCCTATATGGCAAAAAATTTGACACAAATGGTCCTCCAGAAGCCTTTTTATAATTGCAATCATACCATAAAAATAAATCTGTGAAAAAAACATACTTAAATTAAAATTTATACATCCCATATTTTTATTGGCATTTCTGCCAAGCAGTTCATCATATAATCATTGTTTCCTATCATGGTGAAAATAATGAATAGCCACTCATGACTATACATTTTTTGTGAATAGCCTTCAAAAATATTGCATAAATATGATCTCAAGAATCATATTCTCATTCATGTAATATATGTATCATTATCAATAATATATTATTATTTTGTTGTTGGATTCATGTAGGCTTTCACTATCTTCAGAAATATTTATAGATTTTTTTCTTCGGGCTTGATTGTGTTGATAAGATGTTTTGCCAAGCTTTGGGATGTATATGGAGAATGAGAGCTACTACAGATCCAGGTGCTTTAATACTGACTAGGAACAGGTCTTGATTTAAGTGTGCCTTCCCATTGGTTGACTCTTACCTGTCAATTTCTCCTTGTGTGTCTATCTGGCTTCTGTTATTGCTGATAGCTGTGTTGATTTCTTGATTGATTTCCTGACAGATAATGCTGATTTCCAGTTTTGACTTAAAGTATAAAATTCTTCCCCATTAACATTATTTGGGTTTTTCATCATTTCTCTAATTGTTGGCGGTAGTAGTTATTCTCTCTAGCTAGAATGATGGCATTCTCAAATTGGATCTGGTGGGTGGTGTCTGAAATTTTCTGCTTATGCTTACTTTTCTATGCGTCTATGTTTTATGTCATAAATGTGTTCCCTAAGCCTTGTGTCTATCGTTCTTCCAGTTTCTCTAATATATGATTTACTGCATATGCACATATGACCCTGGAATCCTGAGTCCCAGCTTATCCTTAGAGTTTTGGAGAACATCGGCCATTTTTCTGTTAGCGGTGTATGTTGTTGATCTTGTGCTTCTATAGAATCCGGGCTATTCTTTTTACCCCACAATTTGTTTATCAGTATATGTTATAAAACTTATTATGCACTCTATACAACACGAACTTGTCACATACACAACACAGTGTACATAATTAACAGATGAAAACTATATGTCGCTTTTAAAATGCTTCTTATTATTTCTATCTGCTCTACATTAATTATATCTGATAACTAGTTATAAAATTACTGAATAGTTACAAATTATTTGTAAAACTATTTATATAAGGATGAATAGGATTTAAATTTTGGACATACTAAAATAAAACTAAAGAGTTTGTGAAAAAACAATATGTCCTATAATTGGGAAAAAAATTAAATGATACAAAAAAAGGGAAAAGAATTTACAATATCCGTAGTTGAGACTATCCTTTATCATCATTTACTAATAATCATAAAAGTAATTTACTAATAATAAACCCATAAATAATTTATTATATATATATATATTGTGTTTTTTGTTTTTTTTTTATTCCAGATTCAAATTTGAAAGTGGACTAAACCTGAGTGATTTAGTTCCTCTTCTTCCACATGAGGTTACAGGTGCTACATTGTACTCCCTTTGCTCATCAGCCTGGATGGAAGCTGCAAGGGAAATAATAAGTAATTAAATATTTCTTTTTTTTTTTTTCTATTGGTTATATGGATGACAGCATGGTAAGAAGATGACAGTACATGTAGAATTTAGGTTCCATCTTTTCTGACAATGGGTTAATTTTTTTGTTAGCTTTTTCTGACAATTCTAAAGGGCCTAGATAAAAAATCTTCTTAATCTTTCCCCGTTTGCTTCCTGCTGATAGGCATGATAATAATTTTTTTAAATATTTGTTTTATTCTCTGCTAATGCTCATGGAAGGAGGGTTTAACATCAGTTAGCCTCTCTACTCTAAACAGGTCCTTATATTAATATGGGTAAGGAAATTTTTTTTCTCGATAATAAACTGCCCAGAACGAAACGACTTGCAGCTCCGGTCTTGGGAGGCCCAAACAAATCCTCTCGAAATAGCTGGGCACCTATTAAATGTTTAAATTGTTCTATCATGATAACTGTTATGCCTATTAACTTGGTATGTGTCAGTTTAATAAATTCATTTACTTATACATTTCTTGTTCTCCTAGTTTTTGCCATATCTCCAATTGTTATCCTGCAAAGAAATAGTTTTCATAAATATTAATTTTCTTGTGGTATTTAATCCCACATAAATTTTAATAATTTTTAGTGCAAGGGAACAGAATAAAAAATCTAACTGTCCCAGCCTGGACTCGAACCTGGATCTTCTATTAAATTTTTTGTGGTATTTAATCCCACGTAAATTTTAACAATTAGGTTCGAGTCCTGGCTGGGACAGTTAGATTTTTATTCTGTTCCCTTGCAGTAAAAGTTAAAATAGTTTTCAGTTTGTTCAGGACTGTGGATGTCTAAGTACTTTTAAATAACCATGTGTTTGTTATTTATTTTATTAAAAAATCAACTAATTTAAAAAAATTAATTTTAAAAATTGTAATAAAAAATTACCAGTCATTTTAATACAATATTAAATGAAGATTACACCTGTCTTTAGGATATTTCTAGTTAAAAGTGTGATCAAATGATACTAAAATGGTTAAAATCTTGGAATAATGTTATGGGCTATAAAATAAATAAAAGTAAGAACAAAGATAAATTGAAGTTAATTTATTAAAGCTAATAAGTAGACCAACTAATTACAGATAACAATTGAATCTGCTGCCCCTTACTAACTAATAAATGAATATAAATTACTTAACAGCTAATTAACAAATATATACAAATGATTTAATATTTGTTATTAAGAGGCTTCCTAACTAGTTTTTAACTTGTCTCACTTACTAATTGCTGCCGATTCTCGTCAAATTCATGACATTCCTACAGATATAAATATGCTCTAATGGTCAGTTTCATATTTTTTAGTACATTTTAAAAATAATTTTTGACCCTTTAGAGAACTGTTACTTTTCTATGTATTAGGATCCTATCTAATAAAATTAAAGACTCCTTACAAATTATTACAAAGGACAGAGCTGTTAGAAATACTGACTACAACTGCTGGGGATTGATAGGATGGTAGGATTTGTTCCCATTCTCCAGACGTAGCTGGTCTTTATATATCAATACCTCAGTCACTTTGTATAATTTAGAATACTTGATTTTATAAAATGTTTGTGTTTTCTTCAATCTCCTCTTTTTTAAAACTGATTATTATTTTAACTTTACTATAAACACATGCCTCCCTACTTCTAATTGTATTTACCATTTTTTTTTTTTTTTTCTTATTTCAGTTTAATCAAAATCTGATGAAGCTATCTTTGAAATATTTGTTATAAAAAATTACAAGCTATTGTTCAAACTACTCCTTGTCATGAAATAAAACAACGTTAATATAAAAAAGGGTAGTGAAGTAAAAGTGCAGCAGAAGCATGGGTGGAAGAAAAGGGATAACAAAAAACTTTTGCAGTTGCAGAGAATGACACTTATTCAGATATCACAAGCTTATCGCATGATATCTTACAAAGAGAATTTTTAGTGCAAGGGAAGAGAATAAAAAATCTAACTGTCCCAGCCAGGATTCGAACCTGGATCCCCTGCTGTCCGGGCCGGTGCATTAGCCACTTATGCTACCGGAACAGGTCAGATAAGTTATTAAATTCCCCGCACTAGTGTCGAGAGTCCAACCTCCGAGGCCGACGAATATATCGCTCACGCTCGGAGGAGCTGACATTGTCAAGCTGTTTAAATGACTCTACTTAATTTATTTTTAATTTTAATTTTATAAATATTATTTAATTTGTGGTATTTAATCCCACGTAA
>KZ809022.1:90760-113059 GCA_000696205.2 Oncopeltus fasciatus | reverse complement strand
AAAAAAAAAAGTAGCAGTGGGGGAATTACCTGTAATGACAAGTTTTGAGTAATGAGCCTCTAGCTAAATTTGTTTATTAAAAGCTATTATTAAAAGGTATATTTTACAAGATATAATAATTTTAAAATGCTAATATTTGAACTACAATGCTACGGAATTCACATAGCATTTAGACATTTATTCCAAAGATTTTAGGCCTTAAACATTAAATTGCTTAAAATCTTTGGAAAAAATGTCATTTATATTCACTTCTACTAACAATGAACAATAATCTTCTCAAAGATTGATAAATAATCTTTTTAACTAAAAATAATTTTTTTTTTTTATACTCATTTTAGAAATCATAATATTGGTCGCGAATTTCAATTAAATGCTATTAAAACTGTACCAATTACTATGTACACCCACATAACTAATCGCATTAACTATACATCACACCTCACCATGACTAAGAAATTCTTCTTCTTGAAAATATTTTTCTGCTTCTAATAATATTTCCCTGGTGTTAATGACCAAAGGTTGACACACCATTGAAAAAAAAAAACTGTATCATTAATAGCAAATTTTGTCAGATTTATCTTTTTCTACTGATCCATCATAGTAATAGAATCTAATATTAATTTTAATCATAACTTTTATGGAGAACAACTTAATGGTAAAACTGAAACAAGAATTTTCTGGAAAAAAAATGTATTTTGAACTAGATTATAATTATATAAGGAGAGTTACCCCAAACCAAGTTCTTTTATTTAGTCCTTATCTCTGTTTCAGATAAACCTTATCCTTTTCTACCCGCTTTTACAATATTCGAGACAATATTGCTAATCATTCTCATGATTCTCATTTTGAAGTTGCCACAAGCAATATAGACAGAAGTCACTATTACATTCATGGAATTCGATAATTTTTCTTTATAAGACCGATTTTGTCATTGAAACAATAATTGAGAACAATCGTGAGTTCTACCTGAAATGATGTCTTAGATTAGTTTTTTCTTCTTTTGTCATCCTTTTGGTTTGGTGTAACTCATCCTTTACAAATCACATTAGGATGTGCGTTTTTTATTTTTAGGTACAATACTAATAAAAAAACTCATACACCCTCTGTTGACTTCCTCTTGTTTCAAGATAATGTCAGCTCTGTATTTCCCATACTGGAATGACTGAACTCCATTTAAGGTTTTAATGGTGTCCAGAGGTACGTTTATTAGTTCATAATTCCCCTTTAAAAAAAAAAAACTCATACAAATACACTGAATGACTATAATATCTGTTTAAATTAAATCATCTTCAAGAAAGATGAATTTGTGACTCACCTAATACAATTCATACAAGTTAAATTTGAAATAATTACCAGTAATAGAAGCAAAGATAACATATTCTTCATTTATATGAATGAAAATATCAGGGTTGAATTCAAAATAATAACATTTCATAAATTCAAAATAAATAATATTTACTGTCTTATTTTTAGAAAAAAATCTTAAAAACTAATTAGTAAATATGTAATTTGAAATATTTTCTAACATTGTGATTAACTTTACCATATAAATATTAACTTCTGCGTGACGGATTTTTTAATCCGTTTGAATCATGATAATTGTGGTAAAGTAATCCCATATTTCATTGTTTATTTGAATCGTACAGGGAGCCAGAAAAAAAAAATCTTACTACTTCAGGCGGGAATCGAACCCAGGTCTCCCACTTACTGGGTGGGCATTTACAATTCAACTAGATTAATTTGTTTGAATTTTATTCAGGAATTAGAAAAAGTAAGATTGAGTGATTATCTCACACCAAATGTTTTTCTGATCTTCTATATTACCGTATAAAAACTAACAGGTATCCCCTAAAATTATTCAATACCTATTTTCTCCGTGATTTGGGTAAGGAGCTGGAAGTTAGTGCCTATGAATGAGCAGAGCATTTTTCAAAAATCAAATCAAATTGTGATGTTCCAGAGGCACGCAGAGTGGTTCAAAGCTGTTCAACTTCTAAATTGTTTAGATCTTGATGTGTGCATGCGAAAGAAATGTCTTGGTTGAGGGAGAAAATGGCGGGGATAGTAAGAGCGTAATAACAGAAGGAAAAGGGCATGCCCTTCGCCCTCTGCGTATTAAACTTGTAACCCAGAAAAATCTTACTTTTTTTTTTTTGTATAGTGTTAGCCTCCATTTCTTGGAATGGGTCTTGGAGGGAGGGGCTACCTACAAGTTGTCATCCCATTCTAAACAGCCATGGCTCAGCTTTTATTTATAAATTTATAAAAGATTGACCTGGACTAGATGCAGAAAAATCTGTATCCTTAAATACTTTTGTTGAATCACGGCAGAGAGCCAGCTTCATTTCCATAAGAGCCATTCAACACTCAAATAACAATAAATACATTACGATTATTTAAAAAAAATTTCTCTAAAACCGCTCTCTTTTAATTAAATTGAACGAAAAATAAATTTTGTCAAGGCTTTGCTATGAAAAAATTAGCAATTTATTGCTGTTTAAAAGCAGCATTTTAATTTAATACTACCTTTTAATACTCAAACTTTCCATTACTTTTGATATTATAAATCTTATAAATTATTACATGACAGTACTTTTTATTTTTCAGTTAATAAGTCAAATTTTTGCCGGACTTTTGCGATTGTTATGATCATTTTCTGATAATTTATATATATTCTCAATTATTACTGATAAGTTTATATATTAATTAATTACTGATATTAATAATTTAAGCTTTCATGCCAGAATATTTAGAGTTTAATTGTGTTAATTCTATTTTTAAAACATGAATTAATTCATTATGTTTTAAACTGTTACTGTTAATGTAGGCCGCTGGGTTTGATATTTACAATATCGCCCTTTGTGTCACTCAAATAATACTATAACAATAATTCTAGCTTAGTTAGCCAAAATTTCTGAGCTCTCTTTTGGTTATTGCATAACGAAAAAACAAATAAAATACTCAGTTGATGATTTTTTTTTCTTATATTTGATATGATAGGTCAAACTATAACAAGTGCCGTGATAATCCCTTGAATAACTATGAATGAACCTGTTTTATTTATTTATTTTTTATACCTCCATTTTTCTCACTTATTTCTTCCTCTTCTCGCGATCTTTCTCTTCTTCTTCATTAATGTAAATTTCAATGCACAATAAACACCTGTGAATATAGAATATATTTTCAAATTTACGAAATTTTTCCAGTAAACCATTTTGAATAACATCCAACAATGAAATCACTGGTTGTAAAATAGTGACGTCACTTCTCACTCATCTCTAGCCTCGTTGGCAAAGAGCAGTAGATATAATAATCCTCGGTGTTAGTATATAAATGCCTCTTTGGCTGCCAGAACTACACTGAGGTTAATTACAGTTGTCTTTTCCCGCTTAGATTTTTCATCCTTGCCTTGGAGTGTACAGACTACGACGGAGCTCTAGGGTGACTTGCTTAGCACGAGGATTCCGGGGGAAGCTGAAGTGAGGCTTAGCTGCGGTAACGGCCGTTCGGGTTCAGCCACAACTAAATTCGGCTGATGGTGATAGTAGTCCGATAGCAAGAATATTGTGTATAGACGGTTATAATTCTGGGAGATATGAATAGCTGAAGACCAATCCGCTAATCTTTCCTGATCAAATTTTTATAATATTCGAACTTCTATTTAATCTAAATTAATGGCAATTTTGAATGGAGAATATTTCTGTTTTTCCTCAGTAATACACGAGCCAATGTTTAAACCTTATTTATAAATTAATGAATCAAATTTAGAAGCACATCTATTACGGTCTTCTTGTCTTTCTCAGTCTAAAGGAAGCATGAAAATGCTTAGCGAAAGTCGGTGGGAAACAATTCACTGTCGCCAAAGCCAGAAAGCAACATTGATTACGATTCAATGTGAATTCATGTTTGTTGTTTTAGTATTAATATTTAAAATGAACTTCAAAATAACAAAACTGGCTTGTTAGAATTCTTAAAAATATTATAAATTTTTTTGTGAGTTTTTAAGTTAAAAAAAAAAAAATTCAAAAATGAAGGTTTGTTTTACTTACAGCTGGAATGGGGCATGATGTAGAGTTTGTGAAACGGAGAAGAGCCATATAAGCTTTGGTGAAGAGTTCATTGATGGATGAGCAGAGGTGTTTTTTCTCTATGACCAGGAAATTTGGCCTGTATCCACCATTACCAAAAACCGCCATGTCTACGTACATCTGTAAATTTAGGCTTCAAAATGGTGGAATATATCAGGATTTCAGAAAAAATAAAATTGTGATATTGTTAGGGATTGTGAAGTAGATCAAAATCACAACAAAATTATCGTTTCGGGCTCAGTAATTTCTCATCAAAGCTTACATTATAATTTTCACAACAATAAAAATAATAATAATGTCGAGAAATATACTATAAATTATATACATACAATATTGGTCACTCAAATGTGGTCATAAATTATAAAATTAATTTTATGTTGTGAAGTATGAACATTCACAATTATAATAATGCCAATTGAACAATTTTCAAAATTATGCGCTACATTAGTTTTGAGAATAGTTGTATTCCTCATCAGTCAAAAATTTTAACATAATACATTATTTATATCTCCTTAAAAAAAACCAATAATTTGTAACACACATTAATGTTATTATCTACTTATACAAAAATTCTATAACTCCACATATATATTAGGTCAAGCTTTAAAATGTGTTACTTTTTAGTCACTAAACAAGGAAGCCACTACTAATTCATTACACTACTCTATCAATAGCTTTGCTCAATGATGCTCATCAGTTTAAGCCTTGTCTGAATCCTGGGAAGTCTAGAAAGTAATAAGGGATTGTGGGGNGCAAATATACCTTTTCTTCCAAACGCCAGTGCACAACGTTGGGGGGGGGGGGGGGGGGGGGGGGGGGTTGCGAATATTTTTCCATATGCAATATTAATCCGTTGGTAGTACTGGCATTATGGTTTGTACTCATTCTATGCTTAATATAGGATGCATTATATTTATTTTTGTTTTATATGCTATAAATGTTTGATTCATTCCTTTCCTCAAACTTTGTTTACTTTCTCCAATATACATCTATATTTTACTTAAAGATGTTGATCTATGTGCATTAGTCATGAAATCAAGTTTGCTTTTCGTATATTCAATTAATTGCCCATACATTAACTATCTATTAAATAATTATACTACCAACTAATTTTAATTGTCTTTTAATATATGCGTGAAATGGTCACGGTTTTCAGTTTTTTCTTAATAAAATTTCGCATGGAGCTATCAAATGCAAAACGAATGGCTTTTTATTAAGATTTTCAAAACAAAGTTTTTAATTATTTAGTTTAGAGCAAACTCAACACATGTTTGTTTTTGAAAAAAAAAAAAAACAATAATTTCCGTAGTTCTCTTATCTTAAAACGGTCCTTTTCTACTGGATTTTAGTTGTTACTTATAGAAATTAAGAGAGGGGATTGGCTGGAATATAAATTTTGACTTAACTGGCTAGAATGTACAATTAGTTATTTTATTAATGAAATGTGCATGTCGCTTTTGAATGCAATAAGTAAGGCTAAGTTCGTTATTCAACTGCACCGAACCAATATGAGTGGGGGTTTTCATGATTTGGAAAGGTTAAATATAAATATTCATGAACTAAATTTTTTTTAAAAATTCACTTAGTTTAAACCAATACTTTGACCAACCCCTACTTGCTCCTTCTACAAATACCAATGGGAGTTACAAATGCCGAAGTATGGCTTAGAACTTACGTCCAAATGATCGCCGAAAGCGTCCTTGAAGACCATGTTTGTGGAGTAGGTGTAGTTGTTCCTGCTGATTTTGTTCACTCTCGAGCTGACAAGCACATACTCACCGGTGGTCTCTACGTCTTCACACTGTCGGAGCTCGGTCAGCTCCACGTAAAAGGGGCCCTAGAAAAGAAGTTATTCTAATTCTCCTGTAGAATCTTAATCAAAGTTTGTTAATTTTTTTTTTCAAAATTGGTTTGTTTAAACAAATATAGAAATCAGAAATCTAAAAAGAAGAGAATAAAAAAACAAGTTAGAACTCTGTGTGGCGTACAATAAATTACTCCAGAAACAGTTGTACCGAATTTGATGACATTTAATTTATTTTATTTAAGTTCTTTTCATTCTGGAAATTTAATTTCGTAGAGGAGTTAATTAATTATTTTATAAATTTTTTTATGGTACTTAATCCAACGTAAATTTTAACAATTATTAGTGCAAGGTAACCGAATATAAAATCTAACTGTCTCAGGCAGGACTCGAACATAGATCTCCTGTTATCCGGGCCAGTGCATTTTCCACTTATGCTACCGAGACAAGTCTGATAAGTTATTAAATTCCCCGCACTAGTGTCGAGAGTCTAACCTCCGAGGCTGACGAATATATCGTCTTATCAGACTTTTCCCGTTAGCATAAATGGAAAATGGATCGGCCCGGATAGCAGGAGATCCAGGTTCGAGCCCTGGCTGGGACAGTTAAATTTTTTATTCTGTTCCCTTGCACCAAAAATTGTTAATTAATTATTAATTAATCCATACATCCTAAAGGAGTTAAAGTTTAAAATTGATCTAACGGTCACTCATACATTTGTCGCTGTGTGTTATCTACCTGTTTGTGTAGGTCAATTTTAATTTTAATTTATCAGTTTTTATGTTTGTGAAAATTTAAATTTTTTGTGATGACTTTATTATTATCTGTGTTTGACACATTATATTATTATTTATTTTAATGAAATACATTAATAAACTTCGATACTGAAATATTCGCAGAATAGTTCACGCAGCTCCTGCGTGACGGACATTTTTTTCTTTTTTTTATTAAAAACTAACCTCTTTCAATTAATTTATAAATATTACAAAATATTTACATGAAATTTGAACAAAATCTGTCTTAGCGTTGGCAACAATGTGATGAAAAGTATTGGGGTTCAGTGAATATGCCATTGTAATAAATATATTTAAGAAAAACAATAAGTTCTTACTAGTATATGTTTTTTTGTTGGGGTCGATAAAGGTAGATACAAAAATACAATTTTAAAAAATGTGTATTTTTTAATTATCTGCCAACGTTTCGGCTTACATTGTAAGCCATCTTCAGGGCGATCATGTAGGAGGGTGGGGGGCGTCTTGCCACCGGAATCCCATATTCATTACATAACCATGAATAAGAGATTCAGGTGGCACAACCCCCCTCTCCTTCATGATAGCCCTGAAGATGGCTTACGATGTAAGCCGAAACGTTGACAAATAATTAAAAAATACACATTTTTTTTTAAATTGAATTATTGTATCTACCTTGATCGACCCCAACTAAAAAATCTACTAATAATCTCTACGGTCAAAAAGTCTCCACCTGAATAAGTTCTTACTTACCAAATCAGTAGATTTCTCATAGGGAAATCAAGCTATTCATTTTCTTATTAATCAAATTTTATAAATCAACCTAAAAGATTTTAGTAGGTGAAAGTCATACCATATTGTTATTTGCGGCGTGTATGGCGGAGACAACGAATAGCTGAGCAAACAGGCCGGAGAACATGTTGCTTCGCCTGGCACCCTCATGGAAATATAACTTCCTCCCCAAAACCAATTGGGGGATCTTTGTGCCAGGGTCCAAGGCTAGATCCGAAAGTGGGATAACATGTCATCGTACACACTGCGGGGAAAGAGATTACACATTTAAGCGCTACGCAAGCTTTCATTAAGTGTATTCCGACTGTATTTTATCCTCGGATCTCGTCATTAAAATGTAATAATAAGAAGAAAAAATATAACCACAGAACAATAATATATTGAGAACATTGATTAGGAAAAGGCGCTGTTCCTCGATTTCTCCTGCTTCCTTAAGTCAAACAGACCATACTTTTCAGGATCAACGCTCAACTAAACTTTGAGGAAATCAGAAGAGCTTATAACCTGCCTCGGTGGAGTCTGATAAATGCCTTTCCGTGTGTTGGGATTTAATAAGTTATCTAGCTCATCCCGGTGGTGCAATGGAAACATACCGGCCCGGAAAGCAGGAGATCCAGGTTCGAGTCCTGGCTGGGACAGATAGATTCTTTATTCTATTCCCTCTCATTAATAGTTTAAAATTTACATGGGATGATAAACCACAACGAAATTAATATTTTCTAAAAGAAAATTAAAAAAGTAAATAACGAGAGTCGATAAATAACTAGACATTGTCAGCTCCTTCGAGTATAAGACTATGTATTCGTCTTTCTCGTGGGTTAGGCTCTCGCTAGTGTGTTGGGAATTTAATAAGTTATCTAGCTCTTCCCGGTGGTGCGATGGAAGCATACCGGCCCGGAAAGCAGGAGTTCCAGGTTCGAGTCCTGGCTGGGACAGATAGATGTTTTTGTTCTATTCCCTCTCATAAATTGATTAAAGAATATAATTTCAAGTATTCGGTGTGGTGGGCTCTGATTTTAATAGATTTCCCATTAGGGAAATGAAGCTATTCATGTTAGTGCCAGGACGCGAATTTTGAAAAATTCCTATGAATCTTCAACTTATTGCTGAAGTTAAAAATATTCTCAGCTAAAAATTTTATAAACGCACTCACGCGTATAAGTGTGTAAATATATAAATCCTCTAAAATAAATATTTTAATCCTTCCCACCCTCTCCCCCTCTATAGAAAGACATTATTTTCTATTGAAATCTGATGTGGGGATCACTTCCCCCACATGGTTTAGAGGAAGACCAAAATTTATAACATATCATCGTTTATTTACCGTTTCTTCTTCCGGGTTGGACCGTGTCAAATTGGTGTTATTTGCCGAGCTTTCGCACATCATGTGATGGCTTCTTCAGGGCTGAAAAGAGAATGAAAACAATTCTTGACTTTCATTCATTTGTTTTACATTTTCATTTGTATTTACATATTCTCTTTTCAGCCCTGAAGAAGCCATAACATGGTGTGCGAAAGCTCGGCAAATAACACCAATTTGACACGGTCCAACCCGGAAGAAGAAACGGTAAATACTTCTGACGACCGTCGAAGCCTACGTGTATATCATCGTTTATTTTTGAATTGTGAAAAAGCTTATACAATACAATATGTGCTATGTATAATTTTGTAAAACCAATGTTAAACAAACTTTATACGACAATTAAGAAAGATATTTGCCTAAAATAACTAGGGTGGTTGAGTATTTTCCTAACTTTTCCTCCCGGCCAGTGTGCTTAGTGGTCATTCCTCTGACGGTCTTATCTTTCACCTGCTTATGAGGTACACAATAAATGTGAGTAGATGGTAAATACAATTTACCATCTACTCACATTCACACCTCTATCTCTAATGGGACATGGGGAATGTGCCTATTTTGTAGCGGTTCTTGCGTGACGGACTTGTGATATACAATCTTTGACCCACATTGAAGGCCGATCGCCCATCTTCAACTTACCATCCTATCTGTGCCAACTATCCTTGGCTCCCTGCATGACTTGGGCGTTTTCTCGGGTGCAAGCGTTGTCCTCTATAAGGAATCATCTATTTCATTTCACTCATACCTTATATTCTCCGTCTTCATTGGTTTCTGTACATCATCTCCCGTTGGCGAGCGCTTTCGGACACTGTCCATCTTCTGGCCGAATACATACGTTCACTGTCACGGTGTCTGTTCAACAGTTGAATACGGACCGTGACAGTGAACGTATGTATTCGGCCAGAAGATGGACAGTGAATATTATGGTTTTGCTCAATCTCCGAAGAACCGACTTACTTCGGCAATTAAGCAAATCTGTTTTTCCAGAACGCGTTCTCGGTATTTGGTTTTGGCCAATGTCCGAATAAACGGCTCACTCCGCGATGTACGTATTTATCGTTATCCACATCGCGGAATGAGTAATGATTTCGGCCACTGTCCGAATTCGGAGTTTGAGTGTAACATATATATATATATAAGTAGACAAACACACACACACACACACACAAACATATTTTTAAGAAATCATAGTTAGTTATTGTTAAAAGAAAACTATTTAATTGTGCAATTGATTCCTTTAAAACATAAAAAATATCATATAAGTATAGAATTAAATTATTAAAAAGTGTAAAATAATTTAGTGGAGAGAGAGATGGAAATTTGATATCTTAGCCGAAGGAGAGCATTGTATCGCTGCGTCCCAAATGAACTCTCCACCTATCGTGGGCCTAGCACATATAACTTCCTTATTGATCAGGAAAAATAATATTTTTTTGATCTAGGTTTTTTTCAAAATACAAAAATGTTTCATTTATGTGTGTATATATATATANAAATTTGCCACAAGAGCAAGCTCAACACCTACAATTTTTAAGAACTCAAGAAATACAAATAAGCTATAACAGATGTTATTTTTTTTTTTTTTTATTTTTTTTAAGGGGAGGAGAAACGCTTTACGCGGACTCCCGGTCGGGAATACTGTGGGACTCATGACACATAAAACTAAAACCTTAGTCATGTTACCCACTAAAACTCCTCCACCTAGGAGGCCCCTGATGGGGAATTGCCTGTTGAGGTTTCTCCAAGTGTCTCTTCAATAAGAATATCTCTTGGTTGTCCAGTTCTCAAATTTTTTTTGTGTACTCTCTATCCTCACGACACTAGTGAGCATCGGAGGACATTTTCCACTCTGTCACGAATTTTAAAAATTTTTTCCAGTTCTCTTCGCACTCTGTAATGTTCCTTGGCGCAGGGCTCCAGTCGTATGTAGTCCTGCGCAGGCGGAGTCTCGCATGGTCGAGCCTCCGGGATCTGAACAGGACGTGCCACACGTCCTCTTGCTAGCGGGTATGACACTTATCGCAAAGCGGGGAGTCTGATCTTCTGAAGTAAATTGTCCATTGGGGTAAGCCTCTTTTTGCTCTATAATTCGCCTCACGGGCGTCCAGAGTAAGTGTGATTGGCGCCACGCCGCAAATCACCTGGACCGCCTCCAAATAGGATATCGTCCTATATGTCTGGCTAATTTGAATCAGAGTTGCTCGCTGGATCTTGAGCAACCTCTTCTTGGCTTGGTTCTTGAGCATTCCTGCCCATGAACCAGCCACGTACAGGACAATGCTTTTAAACACCGCTTTGTAGATCATTAACCTGGGTTTGAATTTTATTCCCCATGTGGCTGAGGCCATTTGATTAATCGTTCTCTTGGCGATTATGACCTTCTCTTCTTATATTCTTCACATGGGGAGCGAAGTTGAGGCCTTCTCCGAGGTAAGTTATGGTGTCGGAAAATCTGAGTCTCCCGTCCCCAAACTTCACTCTCGGGGGGTGTTTTCCGTCGAACATCCCTTTTTCGGTGGTTTTCTCTTCATTTATCTTTAACTTTGAGGCCTTCGCCCATCGTTTCATAATCTAGAGCACCCTCGAACTTGGCTAGCACTCTCAAGCGACTACTTTCATCTCAAGTCACTAGCCGGGTGGTCGCTCTTTAGTTTTAGTCTGGATGTCTGGATTAGTTTCAGTCTCTTCTTGTTGCTGGGATTCGATTTGGAAATCGTTCTTTATTACTATATATATATATACAAACTTAATTTTAATCTATTAATTTTTCTCATCCATGTAATTTTCATTCCATTACTTTTTGTTAAATTTCATCTGTACGTATTTAAATTTTTATTATAATTAGACATAATCTCTAGAGTCTGTATTCTTGTTCTTTTTAGACCTGATTATAGCTTGCATTGTGACAAGATACATTAAATTCTTGTAATTTTTTTTTTATACTAGTATATTTTTCTTGATTATTTTCTGGCTGAACTATTGATGAACTAAGATTTGAATGGACATTGCTGGACATTNTTATATATATATATAAAATAAGAACAGGAGGAAATTTGTGGATTTTACCGAAGCAAATAATAATGTCCATTCAGCAGTATGTCTGGCTGTAAATGTGTGGCGGATTCAGCCATTTAACAAAATTTCGGACTCAAATTCGGGTCCAGCACCCCAAACGATGGACATCCAGCAGATGTTTAACGTGAATACTGTGTGCCATGAGGTGGGCTATCATCTAATCAATCGCCGATCGGAGAGGCAAGAGGGAATTTTGTCCAATGCAGTGGCACATAATAATTTACAATAATATCTACTCGGCGAGTGGATGCGGTAAATATGGCCATTAAATACTGAGCGGAGTCTGGAACGGGTGTAATGTACATCTCGGCTGCATAATGTGTTTCCGGAAGGTAGGGAGAGCTAAAACCTCCTTGGTCCTGAGCCCACACACACACGCAGAACATTTATATCAGTAATTACGTAAATGAGTAAAGTATAATAATTTTAAATACAACTTTTAAATAAAACACAAAACCAATTTTTAAAAAAACTCAAACATAAACACACGAAAGAAAACACAATAACTCACTAAAACGCAAAATCAAAAACACGAAAACTAAAACTAAAAACCAATAGCAAAAAATCAAAAACAAAAACGGAAAACCAAAGCACAAACACAAAAGCCAAAAATATAAAACAAAAACCACACTAACCAATATAAAACAGCAACCCCCCCTCCCCAAAAATAGAACTCGATAAAAAAAAAACCAAATTAACACACAAACCAAAAACAAAACACGACGGAAGAAAACTTAAAACAAAAAGACAGAAGTGAAACACATAATAAAAACTAGAACACAAAATCAAAGACTCAGAAACAAAATCAAATAATGAAGAAAAAACCACAAAATCTAAAATACAGAAATATATCACAGCAACGAAAAAAAAAACCCACACAAAACCACAAAAACAATGGCAAAAACACTATTAAAAACCACAAAAACAAACTAAAAAAAATCAAATACAAATACACAATAACACAAAACTTAAAAAAAAAAAAATACAAACACAAATAACACAGCAACAATAACACAAAACCAAACCACAAATATAAACACAAAAACACAAGACGAAAACATAGAAACAAAAATACAATAATAAAAAAATGCAAATACACAAAACAAAAACCTCACACACAAAAAAAAAAAACAAGAAAAAATACAATGACAAAAATTTAACACAATAGCATAAAACTAAAACAGAAACCATAAAACACATTATTAAAAAAATCACAGCAACAATACCGAAAAAAAAAACTAAAAACCAGGACCACGAAACAAAAACACAAACATACCAAACAACAGCAAAAAATAAATCATAATGACACATAGACATAAACGCAATAACCAAAACAAAACACAAAACATAATCAAAACCAAAGACAAAACATAACCAAAACACAAACTCAATAAACCACAAATGAAACAAATTCACGCACGCACTCTATGTAAATTAATAAATTATGATAATTTTAAATAAAGCAAAAATAAAATCTAAAACACAAACCAAAAACAAAACACGACGGAAGAAAACTTAAAATAAAAAAAAACAGAACTGAAACACATTTTAAAGACTAGAACACAAAACGCACACACACACAAAAAAGGCAAAGACACAGAAACAAAAGCAAATAATAAAGAAAAAACCACAAAATCTAAAATACAGAAACCTATTACAGCAACAACAAAAAACCCACACAAAACCACAAAAACAATGACAAAAAACTATTTTTAAAAAATCAAATACTAATACACAAAATAAAAACCTCACAAAAACCAGGGTAGGGGGGACACACAAAGACACAAAAATTTAACACAATAACATAAAACTAAAACAGAAACCATAAAGCACAAAAATACAAACGCAGAAACAATAACACAAAACCAAACAACAAATATAAAAACACACAAATACACAAGACGAAAACACAGAAACGAAAATACACTTAAAAAAATAATTACAAATACACAAAATGAAAACCTCACAAAAAAAAAAAAAAAAAACCTGTAAAAACACAAAGACACAAAAATTGAACACAATAGCATAAAACTAAAACAGAAACCATAAAACAAAAACAAAACACTAAAAGTACAGAAACAATAACACAAAACCAAACAACAAATATAAAACACGTTTTTAAAAAATATGGAAAACAAAAAACGCAGGGGGAAAATACACTAAAAAATTAATTCAAATACACAAAATAAAAACCTCACAAAAAAAACCAGAAAAAACACAGACACAAAAAGTATACACAATATTATAAAACTAAAACAGAAACCATAAAACACAACCACAAAAACCACAGAAACAATAACACAAAAACAACAACAAAAACAAGACACAAAAATAAAACAAAAACCAAGACCACGAAACAAAAACACAAACATACAAATAACAGCACAAAATGAATTAGAATGACACAAAGACATAAACACTATAACCAAAAGAAAACACAAAACATAACCAAACAACTAATATAAAAACACACAAATATACAAGACGAAAACACAGAAACAAAAATACACTTAAAAAAATAATTACAAATACACAAAATAAAAACCTCACAAAAACAAAACAAAAAAACAAAAAAAAAACATGAAAAACACAAAGACACAAAAATTGAACACAATAGCATAAAACTAAAACAGAAACCATTAAACAAAAACAAAAACACAAAAAGTACAGAAACAATAACACAAAACCAAACAACAAATATAAAACACATTTTAAAAAAATATAAAAACAAAACAAAAAACACAGGGGGAAAATACACTAAAAAATTAATTCAAATAAACAAAATAAAAACCTCACAAAAAAAACCAGAAAAAAACACAGACACAAAAAGTATACACAATATTATAAAACTAAAACAGAAAACATAAAACACAACCACAGAAACAATAACACAAAACACAAAACAACAACAAAAACAAGACACAAAAATAAAATAAAAACCAAGACCACGAAACAAAAACATAAACATACAAATAACAGCACAAAATGAATCAGAATGACACAAATACATAAACACTATAACCAAAAGAAAACACAAAACATAACCAAAAACACAAACTCAAAAGCACCTGCACGTACTCTATGCAAATTAATAAATTATAATAATTTTAAATAAAGAAAAAATAAAATCTATACACAAACACTAAAACCACAGAAATAATAACACAAAACCAAACGACAAATATAAAATTTTAAAATTCACAAAAAAACAAAAACACAAAACGAAAACACAGAAACAAAAACACATTAAACAAATAAAAACCACACAAAAAACAGGGGGGAACACAAAGACATAAAGTGAACAAAATAGCATAAAACAGAAACCATAAAACACAAGCACTTAAACCACACAATAACAAAACAAGACACAAAAAATAAAAACCAAAAACCAGGACCACGAAAGCAAAACACAAGCATACAAAACAACAGCACACAAATAATTCACAATGACACAAAGACATAAAAACAATAACCAAAACAAAACACCCACACAAAAACACAAAACATAAGCCAAAACACATAACAAACAAACGCACGCTATGTAAAAACACAAACACAAATACCACAGCAATAGTAACACAAAACCAAACCACAAATATAAAAACTCACAAAACACAAATACACAAAAATACAAAAGAAAAACACACTAAAAATTCTCTTTTCAAACGGGGGGGGGGGGGGGGGCACAAAGTCACAAGAAGTGAACAAAATAGCATTAAACTAAAACACAAACCATAAAACACTAAAACGCAAGCACTAAAACCACAGAAACAATAACACTAAACAATAAAACTCAAATACACCAAACACAAAACGAAAACAATGAAATATAAAAAAAAAACACTAAAAAATCAAATACAAAAAACCATAAAACACTAAAACACGAGCACGAAAACCTCAGAAACAACCAAAAAACAAGACACAAAAAATAAAAATCAAAAACCAGGACCACGAAACCAAAACACAAACATACAAAACAACAGCAAAAAAATAAATCACAATGAGAAAGACATAAACACAAAAACCAAAACAAAACACAACCTTTAAAAAATCACAAAACAAACAAACACTCGCACGCACTCTATGTTAATTAATAAATTATAATATTTTTAATTTTATAATAAAGCGAAATTAAAATCTAAAACAAAAACCAAAAACTCAGCACGCCGGAAGAAAACTTAAAACAAAAAGATAAAACTGATACACATAATAAAAACTAACACACAAAAGCAAAGACACAGAAGTAAAATCAAATAATGAAGAAAAAACCACAAAATCTAAAATACAGAAACATATCACAGCAACAACAAAAAAAAAACAATGACAATAACACTTTTTAGAAAACCACAAAACAAACTAAAAAAATCAAATACAAATACAAAAAATAAAAAGCTCACAAAAAAAGAAAGAGTAAAACACAAACACAAAAAAAAATTAACACAATGTCACAAAACTTAAGACAGAAACCTAAAGCACAAAAACACAAAAACGAAAACCACAAAAACAACAATAACACATTACCAAACCACAAATATAAAATACACAAAAACACAAAACGAAAACCAAGAAACAAAAACTCACTAAAAACACAAATACAAACACGCAAAACACTCAAATTGATACAAAAAGTGAACAAAATAGCATAAAACTAAAACAGAAACAGTAAAACACAAACACAGAAACAATAACACAAAACACAAAAATAACAACAAAAACAAGACACACAAAATAAATAAAAAAAAAACAAAAAACAGGACCACGAAACAAAAATATAAACATACAAAACAACAGCACAAAAATAAATCACAATGACACAAAGACATAAACACAATTACCAAATCAAAACACATAACAAAAAATCAAACTCAAAAAACCACAAATGAAACAAATTCACGCACGCACTCTATGTAAATTAATAAATTATGACAATTTTAAATAATTCAAAAATAAAATCTAAAACACAAACCAAAAACAAAACACGACGGAAGGAAACTTAAAACAATACGACAGAACTGAAACACATAATAAAAACTTGAACACAAAATCACAAAAGCAAAGACACAGAAACAAAATCAAATAATGAAGAACAAACCCACAAAATCTAAAATACAGAAACATATTACAATAACAACAACAACAAAAAACACACAAAAACTATAACAAAAACACTATTTTAAAAACCACAAAAACAAACTAGAAAAATTAAATACAAATACATAAAAAATAAAATCCTCACACAAAAAAAACACAAAGGCACAAAAAAAAAAATGAACACAATAGCTTAAAACTTACAGTAGAAACTAAAAAACAATTACACAAAACCAAACCACAAATATAATATCACACAAAACTCAAATACACCAAAACACAAACCAAAAACACACTAAAAAATCAAATACAAATACACAAAATAAAAACCTCACAAAAAACCCCGAAAAACACAAAGATACAAAAAGTGAACACAATAGCATAGAACTAAAACAGAAACCATAAAACACCAAAACACAAGCACGAAAACTACAGAAAAAATAACAAAATACAAAAACAACTTAAAAACAAGACACAAAAAATAAAAACCAAAAACCAGGACCACAAAACAAAAACACAAAGACACAAACAATTAACACAATAGCACAAAACTGAAATAGAAACCATATATCACAAAAAAAATAACACAAAAACCACAGAACAATAACTCAAAACAAAACAAAAAAATTAATAACACACAAAACACACAACCCCCCCCCCCCATCAAAAACAAAGATAAAACACACCAAAAAAATACTAAATAAACTAACAGAAACACTAAAAATCAAATGCATAAACACAAATTAAAAAACAAATACTCAAAGAATAAAAACAATAACTCAAAACTAAAACAGAAACCATACAACACAAAAACAAAAACCTAAACACACTGAAACCAGATTAATCACAAAAATACAACTAAAAAACAAAACAAATTACACAGAAAAATATGACCAAAACACAAAACAAACAAACACACGCACGCACGCGCACTACATTTATATCAGTATTTATGCAAATTATTATATTATAATAATTTTAAATAAAACACAAAAACTTAAACACAAAACAAAAACATAAGAACGCCAAGACACCAAAACAAAAGGTACCTTTAAATAAAACAAAAACGAAATTAGAAGCAGAAATAATATTTTAAAAACCACAAAAACAAATACGTAAAAAGAAAACACATAATAATAAAAAAAGCACTTAGATAAAACACAAAAACCGCAGAAACAATAACAAAAAACAAAACCACAAAAATCAAAACACAAAGTCACAATAATAAAATAATAACAGAAACCAAATAAGCACAAAAACACGAACACAAAAAGCACAGAAACAATAAACATAAAAACACAAAATAAAAAAGTAAAAACAAAAACACAAAATAAAAAAGTAAAAACAAAAACACAAAAACCTTAGAAACAATAACACAAAACAAAACAGAACAACAAAAATCAAAACACAAAGTTACAACATAGAACCAGAAACCAGGACCACAAAGCAAATAAACAGAAAACCCTAAAACAAAAACACAAACACAAAACTTAACCAAAACACGCACAAACACCCAAATTACACACGCGCGCGCATTCTCGTATCTCTGTGATACTTTTATTTTACTTTATTGAGAGTCTATGCATTTTTTTACCATAACAATCAACAATTTAAATTAAAGCATGAGAGAATTTTAAATAACTAATCAACTAATCTTTAAAGAGAAAGAAAAAAAAATATATAATTATAATGTTAAAAAACAAATCACTAAGGCATATAAACAAAAACAATAACCACATAACCAGGAACACATAAAATTAAACACAAACAAAAACACACTAAAACGTAAAATCAAAAACACAAACTGATACTGAAAAAACATAAAATTAAAAATCACAAAACCCACGAAAACTCGAAAACACAAAACAAAATAATAAAAAATTTCAGAAGCATATAAACAAAGAAAAATGCGCAGAACAAAAACCCAAAGACACAAAGCCTAAAACAAAATAAAAAACACCAATCAAAACCACGAATACACAAAACCAAACATAAAAACATAACACATGTTCAAAAACAAAAAAAAACACGCAAAAACTAAAACTAAAAACACAATAAAACCACAAAGCCTAATAAAACCAACACAAAAACGCAAAAATACAAAACTAAATCACAAAGAAAAACCAAAACCCTAAGAAACAAAACCAAAACCAAATTACAAACACACAGAAACACAAACACAAAAACAAAACAAAATTACAAAACACAGAAATAAATACTACCCCCCCCCCCAAAAAAAATAATAAAAACATAACCAAAACACACAAAACAAACAAACACGCACGCACACACAAATGCAAAACTAATAATAATAAACACAAAAAACACACCATTTTTGTCACTATGATATATTTTTTTTTTTGTACAACTCATAATATATTTTATGCTATATACAATTCAATCAATATTTATACTATAACGAGATATATTAATTACATAACTATGTCACTTAAATACTTTTTCACGATTTCAATTATCATATATGTTGGTTTCCAACAAGTTCTTTTGAAGGCCTTTAAGAATCTGAAAAGAAAAAAAAAATTAAATCAAATATTAGGTTAGACTGACCCATAAAATTATTTCATTAAAGCCTAATCAATTGCCGGAGAAGTAATGTAGGCTAAGTTGTTAAATTAAGATGTAATTTGAAGAAAAATTGAATTACAGGAATCCGTCTTTAATGCCTCTACTTCATATCCAAATGCCCACATGGAATACAGACATTTAAAATACAGGTAATGATATATTCATTCATGATAGATTTATCTATATTATCTTCATGGAGATAAAAATTATGTCTGTCAGAATTTAAATTAATTTCTTTCGCACAACACATTTTTAAATGGCCATTTCAATACTGTTTTCATATATTTCATGCATTTTTGGAGTTGAAAATTGCTAGACGTATTTTTATTTTTTTTTTTTTACAATTAAAATTATGATTCTATTATTGTTCTAATAGTAATTTGATGGTCAATTTACTACTTAAATGGAAATATCCACTTTTTTGTTCAATTAAAAATGTGGCATCCAAAAAACCTCCATTTCTAATTTTAGATGCAATATAATTTTACAATATTTTTATAATAGAAAATATTGTTGTGAGTGTCAATACCTCACTCAATCGTGTTCTTAACACAGTTAATGAAAAGTTTCATAAACAAATTTACTGCTCAAGATAACTCTCCTCCCTTATTCTAACTAACGTGATATTTCTTTCATTTTAGTATATATATGTTTTCTTCTAATTTAGTTTATAATTTCTGTTATGTTTTAGTTGTAAATATAAGAAATTACTGAATAATTTTTTTAAAAAAACATATAATCACAGTAATATTATTTATAATAATTTGTAAAGTCACACCATCTGATTGGAAAAGCAATTGTGAACAATGAATATCACTAAGAAAATATACTAAATTAAATATTGAATGAAATACTTATTATTGTTTGTAAAATGTGAAATATTCTTAGTTTATGCAGTTACTGCGTGAAGGATTATTATTTAATTCTTTGTTTTATTGGAAATTGTAACATTAGGAGTGTGGGTTTGTATGCCATGGAAATATCAAATACAAATATTTATTGACTACAGCTCCTGCATGACTGATTTTTATGCTTGTATGTATATATATATAAGCATAAAATATGTATACAAGTATAAATATATATACATACACTACCAAAGAAAATGAAACACTCGCGGCTGCGATATGTAGCAAACAAAAACAGGTCGGATTGAGAGTGCAGTGCACGCACACATTTTATTCTTGTAATATTTTCTTTTTGTGTGTGTACAGCACTCTCTATCCGACCTGTTCTTGATTGCTATATATATATATATATATATATATCATTTTCATTACATCAAGCTAAACATATTATTCTTTTAATTCTATGTTTCATTTTAAATAACAGTAGTAGTTTAAAATTTATGAGCCGAAAAAATAACAGTTATTGTTGTAAGATTTAATATTATTTAGAAAAAAATTTTTTTTTTTCATTTTTAATTCCAAAAATGAGCGAACCGATGTCACTTTCTTAAAGTTTATCTTAGCACCAGGAGCACAAACGTTAATAATTTGCAAACACCTATCGCGTTTATGTTATATTATTGTTCTTATTAACTAGACTCATCAAATATTTGGTAGAAAATTTCTAATTAAAAAAAAAAAAGAAAGATAAAATCGCTGGTAGTTCAAAGGGCCTTAACCTCTTCCTTAATTACAATTTGAAAAATGTTTGTATTTGTAATATAAAAGCAAAAACTTCTCAAAACTGAAAAAAAAAAAAAAAAAATCATTATCCTTAAAATAAAATTGTTGGGGGTTCGTTGCCTGTTAAGTATTATGCTGGAGAAATTAAGACAGGTTTTCCGGCCAGGATCAGAAAAATAAAATACTCCAAAATTGTTGGGTAATTATTTTATTATTGCCGACGTTTCGACTTAACTCCGAGGGAGGTTTATGGTCACATTTCAGAGTGCAGAACTAAACCTCTCTCGGAGATCTCTCCAGGCATCTCTATCGCCCTGATGATGGCTTACAAGTTAAGTCGAAATGTCGGCAATAATAAAAAGAAAATACCCAACAATTTTGAAGTATTTTATTTTTCTGATCCTGGCCGGATCCCTGTCTAATTTATCCAGTAAAATAAAATCGCGCAATTAGACAAAAACAAAATAATTTAGAACTTTATATTTGGAGGAGAGGATCTTCCACAAATACGCACCTTCCCTATCATTGTGAGAGCCAACTGAACGGCTAAGTTTGAACTGATCAGTTCTTCCATCCAAGTCCAGGAAAATAACCTTCTGAATGAATAACCTCAGTCGGGATCGGCCCAGAAATGAGGAACTCACCTGAGTGATATCCCGCATCTTCTGCGTCGTAAAATCCGTACACTTCATCCGGCTCCTCGAGTTGTCGAAGAAGCAGTTGCACGTAGAATAGCCTTTTTTCTACGGCCAATCTGTAGAGGTCATGGCCGGAGTAGTTCTTCTCCGTCGGATCTGCTCCCAGATCAAGGAGCAATTCTATCAGGGCTTCAGAATGCCAAGCTGAACTAGCCAGGTGTAGGCAGGTGCACCCTAATTTAAGCTCCTGCACAGAAATATAGGCGTAGTTGTAGGAGAGAGAAAAATGAGGTGATAAGCAGTAGTTAAAAAGCCATACTGATAAAAGTCCGTCGAGTGGAAATTGCATCAACTAAACCAACTGGTTATCTCGTGAACATAGAGAATAAAACTTTAGCATTGGTTTGAAATGGAAATATCAAATACAAATATTTATTGATTACAGCTTCTGCATGACTGATTTTTATGCTTATATGTATATATATATAAGC
>KZ809022.1:54397-74312 GCA_000696205.2 Oncopeltus fasciatus | reverse complement strand
TAAAAATATAATTCACCACAATATATATATATATTTCACAATTTTCGTTATGAATAATACTGTCAGCCAAAACTGTTATCCATTTTGTGACGTCAGTATTGCCAAGTCACGCATTTTTCACTATTTTTTTTTCTTGAGCAAAATTATTTTTCATTGGGGGTCAGGGGTGTTCTCATCGGATTTTAGTGAACCAAAAATACAGTACTATTTTACAAAATGTTGAACTTACTTCATTACAGTGACGTAATCAACCCACGAAAGGTTATAAGCGTCGAATAAAGTAAGATTTTCGCTCGATTTTTATTTTTTAATATTTTTGGCTTTTATCCTCGTTTGCTTTTTTTTCAAAATCCACTCTTTGACAATTTTATCGGCAAATATGATTTTCAATATAAGTCTTTTAAACCGTTATATTTCCTGCGCTTAAGTGACCTCTTTGACACTTATTTTCTTCAAGAGGTTTCAATGCCATCAACTGTCAGTTGTCAAGTAACTCTAATTTCTTGGGGTTTTAAATTATTCTGATTTTGTGTTACTTTAGAGTATTGCACTAGAAAAAATACAATACAATTGTTATTTTACATTGAAAAGAAAAATATAGTAAAATATATTGTAAGATGCCTCAATTAGATGCTATGGATGTGGATCCTGATAAATTATTTGAACTGTACTCTGTGAAGGAAGTCGAATCTGTATTGCTATCAATTAATAATGAAATTGAGAGAAAAAAAGTCGAATTAAGGACTCTTGTTGGGTAAATTAACATTAATTTGTAAATTAAAAAGAATTATTTTTAATTATCTTTTCTGTTTTTTTTATATTTTACATTGCAACTTCTATTTTTATTTGTTAGGAAACCATTGGAATACTTTTTTAAGGGTAATGGGATATGGGTTTGAGTCGAAAAATCATTAATAAGATATTAATTATTATTATTGTTAAATCGAAAGAAAATAATTCAGAACATAAAGGGTGTAAAATACAGTTTTCTAACATTTATGTTCTATAATGTTTTTACTAATGACCATTCTGGGAAAATAATGAGATTAAACTTGGGAGTGTAGAGTGCCCACATCTACTATTCGCTCCTAGTAGCCCAGGACTAGTTGTGTTACATTGACTCTATTTTATGTTTGTCCTGTCTTCCCTGCCACATACCATCTCTTTACAGGATAAACATGAAATATTTGAAAAATAAAATCTACTAAAAAATGTAAGGCTCAGTGTGTTTGTCAAAATGGTTATACTAACAAAACTTTTGAATAACATTTATTATATCACTAAAGAAATGTTTATTAAGTTACACTACTCTTAACTAAATATTATTAAATCAAAACAATTTTTTTCATTCTTCACATTTCATGTACTCCTCCACTCCTACCGGCCGATTTTGCTTGGTGATAATTTTTTTTTTTTTTTATATATGCATATAAAAACTATATGCTGAATTCCATTAAAGAATACTGGAATGTCTGCCCGTGGAGCATATTTATTTATTTTTCTCCGTGCCTCCAAAGGTTTTCTCGCATGGGATGGTATATATTGAGTATTGCGAGAAATTTTAATATGAAATTTTCTCTTTTGTCCCACATTTTTTTAAACCCGAAGCTGACATACTGCAGTCACATTATATATATTATTAAAAAACTAGAACTAGATTGATGTTGTTGCGTTAGTTACTCTCATACAACACAGATATGTGTCAAGGAAGTGAATTTCGTTAAGAAATATGTCGCCGGTTTAATATTAGTTTTTTCATACGGTCCTTTATGGATTTTTTGAGAACCCTTTATGCAAAGGGCATAAAATTATCTATTTACGTTTTATTTTTGTTTATTTCTTTTATTGGGGGTAAGGCCTTGCATGGAATTTAATTGGTTTACAAACTGTAACGCAATAGATGGTAAAGGGCGAATTTAGGTTTAATATTTATTATATTTTATCCCCCATTATTTTGCCATATATGGAATTTCGATAGAGATACCATTATGAAAAAAAAACAAAAAAAAAACAACATTCCAAATGATTTCACAATTTTCTTTTGCCTTTAAAAATAACAGTTCAATATGCCTATTTTTAATAATATTATTTATTAAAAAAATTCTTGAAGCGATGTGTTTTCTCAAGAAATTCGTTAATTGTCACTCCCATTGCCCTATAAGGCGAAATTCTAGAGAGGAAATTATCCTTCAATAAATTTTCAAAACGATATTTTTAGTTTTACTGTAATAGGTTAGCTATGAATCAAATTTAAAATTTAATAACATATATAGGGTATTCCAATTTCAATTCAAAACTCCAACACTATATGCAAACTATATTCTTCACGATGATCTTGGGGATATGGAAAAAAAAAATAATAGAACAAAAATCATTAATGTCAATGCCTTTGTCAAAATGGCTTATTCTCAGGTAACTGGTTAGCTGTTAGGGCCATTTTAAAATTTTAATCCTATATTTATTTTTTCATGATATACTCCTGTAAGGGGTGGTGCCCTTATTATGTAAAAGGAGTGTATTTTACAAGGAGCAAATTTTGTTGAGAAATACCTTTCGAGATGAGTATTTTTAATATTTTTCTGTATGATAGGTTCCTATTTATATAAATATAGTTGGTACACCAATTTTGATACAATAGGTTTATTTAAAAAAAAAGAAAAATTAANTAGGACCTTTTTTAAGATAAAAAAAAGACAAATTTGGTATAAATAAATGCTTTTCTATTCTAATTATTTAATTTTTCTACATTAATTAATTTTTTAAGCATATTTTCGAATTCTAGGAATGGACTCTGAAATTTTCTTAACTCATTTTTACAATTTACAATTTAAAGTGTTACATTTACTTCAAATAGAAAAAATATTTTTTTTTACTGTAGATATTGTTATTAGATGTTGTTTGTTGCGGTACGGTCATGGTAGATCCAAAAAATACAATTTAGAAAATGTGTATTTTTAACATTGTAAGCTATCTTCAGGGCTATTGAAATACAATGTCATAAGAATATAAAAAAAAAATAATAATAATAAAATTAAATGATTTACATTGTTATTACATAGAATTGCCATAACTAAATGTAATGTGATATCAAGAGTAAGTAGGTAGTTAAATATGTAGAAAATTCAAAATACAAATAACAAACTACAAAAAAATAAAAATATAATTCACCACACCTACCTACCTGATGGCGAGAGGGGACGTCCCATTTTTATGGCTGAGTTGTAGGGTTTGGAACTTGGAAGAGATTTTTGAGATGGACAATGTGAGTGGTGGAAGGATGGGAGGTAAGAGGCAGTAAGTACCAAGGGACAGCGGCCTGCATCAATACTAGGAGGCAATACTAGGAAAAAAGGTAGGACATCATTACGGGTAAGGAACTTTAAGAAACTAGGAGGAATGTTTGACAGGTTTTTTTTAAAGGAGGGCTAATGGTTTTTCCGAATGTTGAAAATGTTTGAATAAGTTGAAGAAATTTGTTGTATGTCAGTTTTATTGTTAACTGAATTGTGTTGTAAGTTAATGTGAATGGTTTCACATTCAGAAATAAAGTGTTTGTGTTCATAGGGTTCAATGGAAAGAATGGTAATGTTCTCGAAGTCAAATGTGTGTCTTTCATGAATGACGTGTTTTGTAAGGGCAGTTTTTATTTTATGTCATTTTTATGATTGTTGATTCTGCAGGAAATAGGGTTTTTAGTTTGTCTAATGTAAGAACCATGGTAATTAGGAGTGGAACAAGGAATTTTATAAACAACATTGGTTCTGTTAGAAAGAGGGTGGTGTAAATAAAGTTTTAGTTTGTTATTAGTGGAAAAAGCAAGCTTAAGGTTAGGAAAAGTTTTTCTCAGGGATTTCTTAATGTTTTTAGAAAGTTTTGGAATACACGGGAGCGAGAGCGGAAAATGAGGTCATTATTTTGGGGGAGGGGTTTAGTTTGAGAATTGGAAAAAAAGGAATTCCTTCACAAGTTTTTTAATATTGTGAGTAGAGAAACCATTAGAGAGAAGGATGTCTGTCACACGTTTAATATTTTTGCTATGGAATGTCTTGAGAGAGTATGTGAAAGTGATCTGTAGATAAGGTTTTTGGCCACATTTATTTTTTTATGATGAGGGTGAGATGAGAGTTGAAGTGGAGGAGATGACCTGAGTAAGTGTGCTTGGTGTACCAATCAGTCAGGTGGGGGGTCTCACAAAAATGATCACTTTACTTTCTGACAAAACGATTACAACAAAAAAATGCTAACGTTACTTTCTGCCAAAATCACATACACACCCAGCCACAACAGAGACCCCACATCAGCACTTATCACAAAATTTAATAATCAGATTAAAAAACTATGTGATGCAACACACATAGGTAAATGTAAATATTATAAACTCATTTCATTCCTTTCAAGCCTTCCTAAAATCCATAAACTACAAAATCCCCTCTGCCCCATTGTCATTTCAACAGCCTTCAAGATGGCTTACAATGCAAGCCGAAACGTTGGCAGATGATTAAAAAAATACACATTTTTTAATTTGTATTTTTTGGATCTACCTTGACCGATCCCCAAGAAAAAGCATCTAATAATTATAACTTATAGTTTTCAATTTATAATTAATTAATTTCTGAAATCCTTTAACTCCTTCTTATTTTTGTTAAATTATTTTTCCAATTCTTTGCTTTATTAATAAAAGTAGTGACCATTAATTATTTTGCAATTTTACTTATGTCATATTTGTGTTTTATAGAGAGCGGTATAGAGATCTGATTGAAACTGCTGATACAATAAGTGAAATGAAATCCATTTCAGAACAGTTTATTAAAGAAGTACAAATTATGAATTCGGATATGGGACAACTCAAATTTAAATTAGCTCCCCCATTTAAATTGGATCTTGTTAAACATAAAAAGAGGTAAATTATTTCATTTTTATATCATTATTAATTTGTTTTTATTGTTTTATCTATTGGGTATATAATTGGAAGTTTCTTTATCAATAGTTGGCTACCAAAAATAGAAGGCTGAGTCAAAATTGTATTTTAAAAATTAAAATATAAGTTTCATTTATTAAAATCTTTGACTGCATTTTGCTCATTTTATCTAAACTTTCCTGAGGTTGATTAGTCTCAGTTATTGGCCGGGTATTAACAGAAATTCATCCTGTTTATATTACATTGAATTGCCAGTTTTGATGTAATCCCTTGCATTACAGAGGATAGTTTAGATTGTTCCAAAAAATATAATGCTCACCATAACCTATGAATAAAAAAAATAAGCTTTAAAAGTAATTTCAGGTCACTTTCATACTCAATTCAGGATAGTGTTGCTGCTCAAATTAGCATACTTATAGATCTTCCTGAATTGGTCTGGAATGCAATTAGCACTAAGGATTATGTGAAAGCTGCACAATTATTTCTTCTTGGGAGGCATATTAAAACAGGTATTTAGATATTTTCTCTCATTGAAGTTTTAAATGTTATGTTAAATCTTACCTTAAATGTTATTTACTAAATCTCATATGAAAATTATTTTTTGCATAAGTTAGTTATTTCTTTAAAGTAAATTTAACAAAAGGTGAGACGACTGACCTCAGAAAAATTTCTTCACATTTTCATCAATCCTTCTTAAAATAAGCTAAAAATAAATTGTCTGTTTAAAATTGCCTGCAGTTGAAGCATTAGAGAGGGAAAAGTCCCGAGACCATTCTATTTATAAAAGTAGTTTTATTCATCTACTCATTCAAAAGTTTTTGTGCTTTAAAAATGGACTTGTTAGTCCTAGAATTAAGTTTATTTTCTTCTTTGTCTTCTTCTTAAGTTTATAGCTTTCACAACAGTATAACATGATCAACTAGATGAAATGCTTTATGGAGGTTCACGAATATGTAGATAAATTTATCATTCTTCTCCAATTTCTCACTGATAAAATTTATAAGTTTGGCTTCCTTGTTGTGGTTTTTTTCGTTTTTATAATTGTTTAGAGGAAAATATAGATTATTTATAGTATAATTTATACTATAGATTCTATAGGAATTAGATATTCTCTCTAAACAATCAACTTATCTATCATATCCAGTTTTCTCAAAAGTTTTAGACAAAGCAGGTCTTTACTTTTGAACATTATTTTTATCTTATTATTATTATCTTAAAATACTTTCACCATTATTTTTGTCTGTTTGGGAAATATCCTTTTATAAAAAGTCTACTATTTGTATCGTTAGTGGTTTTAAAAAAATGAGGTGCAAATTCTTTGAATGTTATGTAGTTTAAATGATCATTGTCAAAAGTATTCTTATTTTTTAGACTGCTAATTATGTTCAATACCTCTATTTCAGTAATCGAGAATAAACTGTTTGAGTATTTGTTTCGTAAACTATATTACTTTTCATAAGTCAGTTTCTTTGTACTCCGGTCAGTTTTCACTCATTTACACTCAAAGCTTCATTGGTTTTTCATCTTTAAATTAGGTCCCCTTCTTATCATAAATTTATGGATATTTTCTTATTGTGTTACTTGGAAGTAAAGCCTTTTTTAGTAATTTCTATTTTAAGTATATAGCAATCTGAGTATCCTGTAGATATCTTACTTGTAAAGAAAATATCATGCAGTAATCAAGCTACTCTACAAGATTTTTAATCTGGTTATGAGAATGGTCATTGGAGGTTCAGGATACATACTAGAGGCAACTCATTCCATTCTGTGGTATAATCACCACCATCAAGAGCAGATGTATTTGCTGACTGGGCATATTGAAATAATGCTAAGAGAATGTGTTCAGAGGGTTGATGTTCTGGATGTCAGATGGTCTGAGGTGGGTAAATGATGTGGAGGATCATCTGAAATATGAGTAGAGAGGCATTGTTGAAGAGGCCAAGGCTATCTCAGGGTCATTCCACAGAAGCAAGTAATAATTAACGTATAACTTTTTTTTTTCCATTGTTCTTTATTAATTTTTTTAAGTCTTTTTTTCTTTATTATTTGAAAAAATGTTGTAATTTATTTTCTTTAATTTAAATTTAATCTATATAAATTAATTTATTGATTATAATTAATCAATGTGAAACAGTGATTCTTATAAGATTATATATATAATTTAATGATTCACATAATGTGTGTTTAATAAATGACATTTCTACATTGACATTGCAGAGAGGATAATTTTTTAATAAAACTTGATGTTTCAGGATTTTCAGTTGATAAAAACTTGGTTGAATTTTCTGACCGTTTTACAGTTGTTGAACAGCAATGGAATGCTTTAGTTCATTTCCCTAAAACTATATTAAGTGCTGTAGAGAATGATTTGAAGACCTTGGAGATTTCATCTGAGGTAATAAAAGTGGAAAAATTTTCATATTTGTTGTATTAAGTGAAATTATCCATGCTAAAAACTAGAATAATGTGATCAACAATTAAAGTGTTTCATTGTTATGATAAATATTGAATTTTGTTGTCCCTTTATTTTTCAACTTATATTTTAACTTTAACTCATTACTACAATGGTACTGGTTATAGATTAATATAATTTGTTATCCATTCATAGACAAGTTAAATAAAAGCAATTTTATATAAAATGTGGTAAACATAGTAATTATTAGTTATCCAAATAGACAAGAGCTATTGAAGTATTCATGAGTGTGTAAAAACCAATTACTGTGCAATATTATTTCTGAGAAATAGGATTTTGCCAGAAAAATATAATAGCTGAATATTTCTTAAAAACATATCAATTCAAATCCACACTTATGATGTATAAATATAACTATCCATAGGTATAACTATAACTATCCATAGGTATAACTATAACATAGGTATAACTACAAATAACTATCCTTAGGTATAACTATAACTATCCCATAGGTATAATTATAACTATAAACCATAGGTATAACTATAACAGTGAGGTCTGGGCTACTTGGGGCAGTGAAGTTGAGAATGAGTTTTCTTCAATCTCAATTTGTGAACTGACATCCTAAATTGTGAGCCTATTGAGGATTTTCCCACTGCAAAAATTGTAAAAAAAATAGACATTTCTCTCTAGTTTTTAGGGAATGTCTCATGACAGGCATTTTCAGCATTTTTTTTTTTTTTTTTTTTTCTGTGGTTCTACCTATTAGATCTTCAGTATAGTATCAAAAGTAATATATAATAAAATTCGTTTTTGTGTGTGCGTGTAAGTGTGTGTGGTCCATCCATAATGGACACTGACCCTTATAACTCTCGCGTTTGACAGACCTTATCGCCGACAAAGCCCTCGCCAACAGAAGATGGTTTGCAGAAACCAATCAAGACGGGTAATAGAAGGTATGAGAGTTATAAGATGAAGGTTGGAGGAGGGACTATGGAACACCCTTGAAAAATATGTCCAGGATGTTTTCAACAACTGCTGCTTGGACTGAACGAGTCAGAGAAAACTGATTCTAGATAGGGATAATTATAATAAATATAATGGCTATGTCCAAAAATCCTCACACCATGCCCTGCACTAGACGAAACTTAAGTGTCTGTTATGAGAGCAACTTCAATAGCCTATTACATTTCTTTGGAGTTCGCTACAGATCAAGTATGATCTCTAAATGCATTTAATTGATCGTACCTAGACTAATCAGAAGAACTTTCGGTCCTCTTCTGTTTTCATAGTGAACTGAACTGTCAAGGATATCAATAAACGGACTGCAGAAGCTATTTGACAAAATCCTATGACAATCCAAGCCTCCCAAGCCCAGTCCCTCCAAGGAAGAAAGAAAAGCTCTCAATGATCTCAAATTTGTGATTATGGGATCATAAAAGGGATGCTCTTAAGTTCTTTGATCACCTCAATAGTATATACTTGAGCATCCAGTCACCATGGAAACAGAAGAGGACGGAAAGTTGTCATTTCTTGATGTCTTGGTTGAATAAAAAAAAAAAAAACTCTCTGGGGCTCTCGGTTTACAGGAAACCCACTTACACTGACAGATACCACCATCCAGCTCAGAAGAAGGGAATTATAGCTACCCTAATCAACATGGCTCTAACCATTGAGGCGACTAAACTTAACAAAGATAAAAGACACTTACAAAAGGCACTAAAAAAAAAAAAATGGATACGCTGACCAAACTATCAAGGAAGAATTCAACAAACAGGAAACCAAGATCACAGACTAGAAAGAAGACACTGAGAGAAAGCCTATGGCTGTCATTCCCTACAACAGGGAGACCTCAGAAAAGATAGCCAGAACTCTCAAAAGAACAGCATTAAGACAGTCTTCTTCACGGAAAAGAAAGTGGGACAGATTCTTCCTAACCCTAAAGACAACTTTGGACTCAGGAAATCCTTGCTCCGTGGCTAGGAATACATTGGACCAACAGGCAGACAAATAAGAACATCGCCATCATGAAGAAACTTCAAATTGATAAATCTTCCATAGTGTAAAAAATGTGTGTGTGTGTATATATATATATTTTTTTTTTTTTTAATAATATTAAATGGGCCATATTTTTAGCTACCCTAATGGAGGATCAGTGAAAATCTTCATAAATTTTTAATGTTGTGCGATGCTACCAATGTGAATAACTGCTAAAAGAAAGTGAATATAGAAATCAGGAGAGAAATTGGACTAGATATATGTTTCTTCATAAATTTATCTGCTAACATTTTTTTATTTTCAGATGTAATAGCTACCATGGAAATATTTATAATTCATTTTAAATTATAATTTTTTNAATTAATCAAATAGTGTTTATTAAATAATAAAAATTTGATGGCTATTACGTAAATAATATTGAAATTTGTAAATATGACTTTTAAAATAAGATAAAAAATTTATTATTTTAGGAAGCATGCAATTGTTTGTGTGCTATGGCTTTGTTGGAAAACAAGGAGCTCACTGACAAACTGCTAGAATTACGCCTGGAAGCTGTTGAAAAGAGTTTAGATGATAGCAATGTCAAAACTAGAATAGTTGAAAGCTATAATACTATAGTTAAATCACTTTCTATTCTCTGGGATTGTTTTTCTAGTGAGTACATACATTTTTCTTCATTCATAACATGTTATAATAATAATATAATTACATTTTATTAAAATAGAATAGCTATTAGAAATTTTACAGATTTAGTTGTGTGTAAGTTTTGAACCCATTATCATTCAATCCAATGTCAAAATTAATATTTTTTAACAATAATTATAAACTAATTTGTAAACAAAAAGTTTTCATTATTGTCAAGGATTAATTGAGGCGTTCCCGTTGAAAAGGAGGTAAGTGCTAACATCAACAGTTACTGTTGATGTTAGCACTTACCTCCTTCTCAAAGCCGAAACTGGTTGCGGTACCCCGAGTGCCATCTATTGGAATTTTTTGGAGCCAAACCAAGACAGGAACTTACCTCTTTTTCAGGGAAATTGGCCTTGGAGCATAGATTCTTTTCTGTGAAAAGACTAATATTGCTATTTTTTGACACTTACCTCCTTTTCAACGGGAACGCCTCAATTATCCTGGAGCAAGAGACATTTTCCCTCCATCACCCCCATTGCCGTGAAATTTAGGCTGAAATGGTGACAATAATAAAAATTTTTTATTTACAAATCAGTTTTTATTTATTCAAATTCCTTTTCCGAACCCCTAATCAAGCCTTCCTCTCAAAAAAATTTTTTTTCTTCAAAATCATTGCATTGAAAATCTAAATGAGTTAATTTTAGGTTTGGTAGGTGCATAAGATAATTTATATTGTTCTTAGAGAACAGGATATTTATAATATCCTGCATTGAGATCCTGTTAATTTTAACCAATCAATTCAAGTAATAGAAAAATGAAAGAACCTTTTGAGATAACTTGTTTAATTTTGCCTTATGTGTGTACAATAAACAATTTTTCACCATAAAATAAAATCTTAAATTTAAACATTTGTTTTATTAGTTTTAGAGAAAAATCTTCTTTTTAATTATTGAAATGGTAGTTGGGGTTCAGTTAAATTGTTGGTAAAAAAATTCTTCAAAATTTGCATTTTTTTAAATATTTGCCGACATTTGTATAATAAGTCATTCAATGTCATGAGAAGAGGTAAGATGTAAAATACCCAGCACTTAAGATAGATAAAAATTTATAAGTAAATTTGTTAATGAGTGCATGAAAGCTTATTCAGAACCTCTATATCTATCATGAGGAGGCGAGAGGAGCTGTTGTCATATAAAGAAATTAAATAAAAAAACTTTGGCAAGATTAAGAAAATGGACATTTTTAAGAAATTTTTTTAATTTTTAAACATTTTAAAGTCAGAATCTTCTTCCTGTATTATTAATCAATCCCAGCATAATTTATACTACTAAATAGACACATTCAAGTCATCATATATTATTAGGATTACTTACAATAAGTAATATAAGTTATTGCCCAATGTTACTATGACTATTCATATTGACAAGCTTTTGTTATTTCTGCCTCATATTCTCTACTTGCACATCAATGCTAATGTACATGTCATGTTAATTCCATCTTCTTTTATGAAATATAAAAGAGTGCTCTCTCTATCTCACTTGTTCTTGATTACTATTTATCCCAGTCGTGAGTGTTTTATTTTCTATGTACGTATATATTTGTGTGTGTAAATTTCTATAAGAACGAAATAGACCCAATAAGCTAAAACTAATGAAAACGTAGCAGGTTTAAGAAAAATAAATTCAATTTTCCAGGGAATGCAATTTTTTTTCCCCCAGANTATATATACATATATGCTAACTCTGCATATTTGATGATGCACCCACATAAAGAACCTGCTGACATGAAATTTTCCCCCAAAAATACAAGTAAGTTCCTCTTCCTTCACAACTGGTGTGCAGCATATTTATATTTCAATCTAAAGAAGAGTTTCTTGTATTGAAATTATAAAAGACCAACAGAAATTATTATAGTTTATCACCTTTTTACATACATGCCATAAGGGTAATTGGGATCTTATTCTTATTTTTTTCGTTTTTAGCTGAGAAATTTTCGAAGCAGTTATTTTGGAAACGGCTTCCTCTAGTATCAAGCAGTTCTAGCCCACCAGTGATTAAGTTAATGGAAAAGAATATCAGGCTAAAGTACCTTCCACCTATCATACTTCAGTACAGGTATATTTTTAGTTAATTAATTAGCTTTCTACTTCTTCAGGACTCTAATAAAAACAATTATGCTTAAAAACATTATTGCTATGAAATAACATGAAGAAGGGATGGTATTTAATAAAATGTAATTGAAATATAATGTAAATATAAAATAATATTAGCACAGCAAAACTCAATTTAAATAGTTAGGTTATAATCATTCGGGTTTCTACTATTCTTTGGCCATATAATTACATTAAAAATACTTTCCATGAGATAATATTTAGAGAACCTTTTATTTTCTCCTTCCTATAATATCTATTATTAACCTATACTATATTAATTGGCCTGAGGTGATAGATTTGTTAGGAGGGCAATATACTGCAGAAAAGGTAATTGGGGAAGTGGAAGTATTGATGGACACTGAAGTGGATTGGAGCGAGTCTGTAGGAGTGGAAGGTATTAAATGATGAGTATAGGAAGTGCGAATGAGAAGCGCAGTTTCACCATGAGCTCGTCCGTCTGGGTGATCAGTTCGGTAAGTTGTATAGCCTGGTATGTTGAGTTTTTTATTTTTTGTTAGTCGTGTTTCAGTAAGTAAGAGTACGTCTATACATTTGTCTTCTAGAGTTAGTTTGAGTTCGTTTGTATGTGTTTGAATGCTGTTAGCATTCCAAAGGAGAACAGAAAAGGATCTAGAGGAGTAGGAGTTCATTTACTGTCAGACGAAGAAGTCATATTAGAGACTACCGCTAACAGTAGGTAGGTTTAGAAGAGGAGTGATGAGGGCACGGAATTCCGAGAAAAATTAGTGGAGTATGGATTGGATATCATTAAAAATTAACGGAGGAGGAACATGAGAGATGGCAGGTCGCTCTCCCCTGGGAGGCTGGCATTGAGGAAGAGGTTCTTCTTGTTTGGGCTGGTAGGTCCCCTTTGCATAGGAGTAACCGGATTCGACTTTTCTGGTTGGGGGTGGTGGGGGTCTTCGAGCTACAGGTGCTGAGTCCTGCTGTCTGGTGGGCTGTATCCGCTGCTTCAAATCTTTGTATACCTGGCAGCCTTTATAATTGGCGGGATGGTTTTTTTTGGCAAAGGGCGCAAACAGCAGGTGTACTGCGAGATTTCTGACAGTCCCCTGTCAGATGTGTCCCTCCACATTTAACTCATCGGGCACCATACTCTCAGTATCTGTTAGTGTGACCGTATTCCTGGCATTTGTAGCACTGAACTATGTCTCTTCGAGGGAGGGGCTTCTCCACTCGTATTCTGCAATGGCAAAGTGAGGTTATATTGTAGATCTCGTCTATATTGCTTGTGGGCTCGAGATCCACAAAGAACAAGGGCAACGGAGTCTATATGACCGTCATTACCAGGCCTAATTGTAATTACATTAATGGCATTTCTGACCTGGAAGCCAAGTTCAGTGAGCCCCTCTTTGATATAATCAGGAGAGGTTGAGTGGTGGAGGTGGCGGATGACGACCCTGACTGCACGCTCTTCCTTTAGTTGGTATGTGTGATGCTGGGCGTTTGTCTCTTACAGATAGCTCACTATACCTCTGTAGGTGTCTGGGCTATCTGGCATTATTTTGGTGTCATGTGACGATTGACCTTGTATCTCTCGCGTATCTCCCGCGGCCGACTCGCTCATCGAGTTGAATGCACATTAAACGAAAATTTTGTACGTTTCTGACAAACATGGGAGGTGGTCGGGGTATACGTTGGGTGGCGGTTTCCATCTCCTCTCCAGTAATGTTTTGAAGAGGCTGAAAAGGGTTCACTGTTGTAAAGGGTGAAAGGTTTTCATTCCTGTCTGTCATTTCGTTGGCGGGGGGTGTGATGGTCACTCCTTGAGAGGTGCTGGGTCGTGGCTGTAATTGATCTCTTTCCTGTAATGGTGTGCTACTGGCGGAATGCTGCCTCTTATCTTTAGGAGGGGTCATGGGTGCACCATGACGCTTCCCTTTTCGTCCTCCACTAGCAATCACCTGATGATAATGATTGCCTCCCATAATTAATCATTAATTTATACAAGAAAAAAAAAGAAAAAAAAAGGTAGAGTGGCCTGGTCTCGATCCTGTAACGCTGGGTTAAGAGTCTGGAACGGAGCCTCCTACCCTACAGGCAGAGAGATAAGGGAGGCTATGAGAGCTTAGCGCAGCGAGGTGGGGGCCGGACAGGTCTTCCCCTGTTGACCCCAGTGCTAAGGATAACGGCTACAAAAATAGTTCACTTTACTCACTGTTTAGATGTGATCCTCGTGACGATTCGAGCTGAAACTGCACTCACATGTCACCTACACTTCACTACAAATGTATGTAGAGTTTGAGATCTCAGTTCTTCCCACAACTCGTATATTATAGTTGGAAAGACGGAGCGCTATATACAGGTGTGTACTGATCACTGGCTACACCGCTACAACTCGTATATTATAGTTGGAAAGACGGAGCGCTATATACAGGTGTGTACTGATCACTGGCTACACCGCTACTTAATGCTTAAATTAAAGAAATTAATACATCCATAATTAATACTTTATAGTTCAGCGAATGAGTTTGCCCAATCTCTTAATTTTCTTCTTTTTGCTCTCTTTTGAATAGTATCCTGAGTATGGACTCAGAATTCTTTATCAGTGAGCTAAGATATGATCTCTACTCCTGTCACCTATACAGAGATGCTCACCCCTCTCCCTTCATCTCTTTTGCACCAGGGACATATCACAGTGAAATAATTGTCACTTATATATATTTTTTAATTCCTCAAATTTTTGCCCTTGATAATGTATTCAGCCTCCATAAATTTTCTGTATTTTATTTATTATTAATCTCTTTTGCCACTACATATATATTGTCAAAATTTAAAGTATAACTTTCCTTTGCTGCATGATTAGAATGAGCAGTATTCACTGGTTTTGCTTGAACATCATTTTTATGCTGCTGAATTCTATTTCTCAGGTACTGGATAGTTTCACCATAATCTTTGCTCTCCACAATAAATATTCCTCCTCTTTATTTATGGCCTGATTTATATTGGTGTACATATTTTGTAGAGTATTAATATCTTGATAAACGAACCTCATGTTCGGATTTTCACAGAGTATTGTCTTCTTAAATTTTTCTGCCAATAACAGTACGTATGGTACGTTATGTAACAAAACTTTTCTTAACCCTGTGAAAATTCGAACATGAGGGTCATTTTTCAGAATATTAACACAATTGATTAATTTAGTAAATAAATTTAACTATACAATTTATTAAAATAGTTTCATTGTTTACAAGAAATAAACACTTATCCTCTCTATCCCATCTATGAAAAAAACATGAAACTCTGGAAACAATTGGCTGCCATGTTTATACAGCTCTCTTATAGGAAAAACATTGCCCTAGATCTAGCTTCTGTGTTGACAGATTACTCTGGGGAACACATTTTTTATTGAGTTAGATCTGACACTGTTTTTTTTCACTAATTCTTGGCGTCTGAATCTGAGAATAACCTCAGATTTTGTCTATCACGTCAACTTTTTAAACTACAGAATATCCTCAGAAATCAAAATCATGCATTTAAAACAACATAAAGTAAAAATTTACCAAATTGCAGTTTACAAAACATTTAATGTAAGTTAAATTGAGTTCATACTTATAAAATTGTTCAATTAATGAACAGTACTTTAAGTTAATAATTTAATATTATTATTTTAATATTTTAAATAATAATTTTCAAAATTATGATAAAAATTTGCATTTGTAGCTTTTTCTGGAGTGTTTAGTTTGTGTACATTCTTGCTTGGTGCTCCAACAATAGTCAGCCATTATATGTACGTCCTATCTACCTTGATACCTTGCTTTCATGACCCTCTAATCTTGATGGAAACGCTCACCCTGCTCGTCACTCACTGCACCAAAATTGTCCGGGAAATTAGCAAGGTGGCTGTGTAAAAAATGCAATTTAATGCTCATGTTGCAACCTAGCTTTTGGAAGCTTTCAAAGAGTTGCTGGACAATTTTGGAATAATTCAATGCTCGTGTATTTGCAAGAAAGTCATTAACAATGATTTTGAATGCCCTTATTCCCCTTGTTCCAAGGAGGGAAATTCATTGAAAACTGGCACGGGGACTAAGAATGGTAAAACTGCCACATACATAACAAAACTGTAGGAGCAGAGGTAGCCATAAGGAAACATTTCAGTTCAAACCCACTATGTAGTTCTGTACACCTCCGTTACGAAATACTAAATACTGCTTACCGACACACAACATTTCACAACAGTATAACAGACATAACTAAACTGGCAGGTCTAGACCAGCATGCGCCCACTCACAGAGTAACCGAACGTGACTTGAAAGAAGAAAACTAAAAGCAGTTTTGAAACCAGCATGCCTAATTCTATAGAAAACAGTTACAAAATCTAACTCAACAGAAATTAAGTTTCAAATTGTTTCCCAGTGTTATTGAGTTCAACTGATTTCCAATGAATACTTCAATTGCCTAAATTTACTTTAGTTCCTAAGATTAATTTATAACCAACTTTAACCCTTTAACGGTCATAAGGAGTGGACAGTGGTAAAATAAAAGTTGCCTGAATGAAAAAATATGACTGGTGGACGAAATTTTGGTGATAAAAGAATAAAAATCATGGTGGTGAAAATATCGCCTCTAACTTATAAAGGGTTATAAAGGGAAAGAAAAAAAAAATTGTTTTTTCCATTTTATTTTCCTTCTGCTTGGATGGTCTTAGTCATATTAGTAGCTGTGTTATGTTGGGTTTCAATCAAGGTAGACCCAAAAAATACAATTTAAAAAATGTTTATTTTTAAAATTATCTGCCAACGTTTTGGCTTACATTGTGTCACCAGGATCCTATATTCATGAGTCATGAATATACCTAGAGTACCATGTCCTGTTGACATAATGTTCCCTCTGGCCTTCATGATAACCCTGAAGATGGCTTACAATGTAAGCTGAAATGTTGGCAGATAATTTTAAAAATACACATTTTTTAAATTGTATTTTTTGGATCTATCTTGACCAAACCCCAACAAAAAACATCTAATAATAATCTCTATTGTCAACAAACTCTCCATTTGCTCTTAGTCATAGCACACCATTATATTGTAATATAATATTATAGCTTTAAGAATATAAAATTCATTTCTTTTTTATTACTCACATTATTATAAAAATCTGATTTTTTATTTTTAGAACAATGTCTCTATATTCTCCTTCTGCATTTAATTTTGATGACTTGTCTCCCAAAATAAGTGTTTGGCTTAAGAAAGTGAAAGATCTGGCTACAAGTAAAGGAAAGACATTGCTTAATCACATTGTGTCACTTCCATCTTTAGAACCATTAACCAATATTCAAATTGNTGAAAATAACATTTTAAATCTATAAAGTAGGAATATTTTGCTGTAACACTAATGGTATCGAACATTCAGAGGATTATTGATTTGTTCATCCTTACCTTTACCACATTCAAGACTCTCCGATTGAAGTAAAAAGTTTTCATTCAATGGTTAGATTTCATTTAAAAATCTAATTACCTACTTTGATTTGTATACTCTACAACCAGAAGGGATTCCTAAACTTTGAACTTTGACTTCAATGTTTTTCTTATTTATATTTTGGATTATAAATTTTTAAAAAACTACATTTGTCGAAACGGGGATAATCATCGATAAGTGCCTCTTCAGTTGTACCTCTTAATTTAAACCCCTTAGGGTTAATAGATCATGCTAAAATTAAATGGGTATATCCCTCTCTCTTCTAGACAGCTCTCAGCTTTGATGTAGCCTTGATGGCAGAAGGTTTCCATTTTAATTAGTAAATATTGCTTTTTACAAAGCTGAATACTAAGCTCCTGAAGAGGCATCAGTATTAGATGTGTGACTAGTAGAGTAAAATGAAATTTTAGATTAAAACTGTGTAATTATTTTGGAGGTAACTTGTTTACCATCGAGTTTTATAAGGTGAGGATTGTAAGGAATTCAGTATTGAGAGCTGAAGAATTAAAAACTAATTTGTAACCAAAAAAGTTTTTTTTTTTTTTTTTCACCAACGTTTGGGTTGGAAGAGATTTAGTCACTGTTGAGCAGGAGTCTCTTTCTCTCCTCATCACCCTTTTTGAAGGCCTAAAATTTAGGTCGAAATGCCAAAAATAAAAAAAAATTTTTTGGTTACAAATTAGTTTTCAATTCTTCAGCTCCCAAAACAGAATTCCTGTCAATCCTTGCCTCATTTCTCACCCATTTGACTGTACTAAAAGGTAAAGAATACAAGGTCAGCAAGAAAGAATTAATACCAATACCTCAACTATGTCAGCATGTTCATTCATTAAAATTTACTTATCCAAGAACATCACTCAAAATTTTGCTAATAACAAACAATTTTCCATGTATATACAACCAAACTACAACCTTATCAAAAAATTAAAAGTGAACAGTATCTAGGCTTAGCTTTCCTCCAGAGCTGATTATTTAGAGACTCTGATTATCTCCTCAGGCTCTAAAGATAGTGCTCAATAATCCTAGTTCAAACTTATCATCAATATAAGCAGTAATTCTCAAAATTTCTGTCTCATTATGTAAATATATTGACTATTAATTCAATCTCTTCAGAATCTCCTCTTCTCTTTCATCCAATTTCAGCTAAAAACAAATTCCATCAACTACTTACAAAAAGAAGCCCAAGTATTGACATTATCATAAAAAGGCACAAGAAACTATCAAAGTTAAGCTACATTCTAGAGTATCTTCCTTAAAAGTGGTTTTTCAATGAAGAAATTTTTCAAAAATTATATTTGGTACCAATAAGAATAGATTGACTTCATTAAAGGAAAGCTGCCAAAACTAAGAATAATTCTTCACTGATTTGATCATTTTTCTCTTAGGGATGATTCCTTTATTCTAGAAGTTCTTTAAAATGTTCTCTTCATTTTTCCGTGGTATCCTTGTTATTCCAGATAATGTCTCCTTGATTATAATAAAGAATTATATTATAGAATTATAATTCTTTAAAAAAAATTCATTCTCATTGGCATTTTGCCCTACTTTATTGGCCTAGATGTTGCCAATATTTCTTATTTAGGTAGATAGATAAATGTTCACAAATTAACAGTTAGATATTAATATCATACCCATTTACATAACACATACATAAATACCTAAACAAGTAATACCTAAACAAGTAATACATAAAACAAGTAATAACAGTTGTTTACACAACTACTGTTGTACCTAACAATTGTTTTTAAAAAGCTTTAACTCTTCAAAATATAACTTATATAATATAATATGCATACTTAATAGTTATCATATTAATAAAGATATAAAAACAGCCAGAAAAACAACAAAGAATCCCACCGTTTGTGAAACTAGTAGAGTAAAAGTTTTAGTTTCAAACTGTGTAATTATTTTGGAGGTAACTTGTTTACCATCGAGTTTTATAAGGTGAGGATTGTAAGGAATTCAGTCTTGAGAGCTGAAGAATTAAAAACTAATTTGTAACCAAAAAAGTTTTTTTTTTTTTCCACCAACGATGGGAAGGAAGAGATTTAGTCACTGTAGAGCAGGAGTCTCTTTCTCTCCTCATCGCTCTTTTTTCGCCTAAAATTTAGTTCGAAATGGAAAAATAAAAAAACCTTTTTTGGTTACAAATTAGCAACCTGTTCTTTTAGCTCTGGTAGTCCTTCAAAGCAGCTTTCTTCACTTCTTTAGTCTACCAGGTAGTTTGTTTAAAATTTGTCCCATAAGTATTAATAAATTATAATAATGAATAATCTCATATCACATTAATTCCATTTATTTAATTTTCCCTTCTGGCATCATTTGTTCTAAAATAACAAGATAGGAAAGTATGTATATAGTAGGA
>KZ809022.1:43033-53829 GCA_000696205.2 Oncopeltus fasciatus | reverse complement strand
AATGTTTTATACAAAACATTTAATAGTTATAGGAAGTAAAATAACAAAATGTGAGTACTGCGAGTTTATTTATTAGTTCAGCCTTTTGGTTTATGTAAGTTAGGACTTTTTCAATCATGTCTTCAGTAATAAATAATTGAAAAAAGTTTAATTCCGTCTTTACATCTTTACTAATTTCCGCAAGTCTTACTGTCTAATGGACAATATTTGATGACTTAGTTTTTGTTAGAAAATTATTTAAATATTTCCACAATCTGCCAGTTACTTCTTTATCATGTCTGATACTTCCAATTTTTCTGGTGGATTTGGTTCAAAATCACTACAGTAACTAACAGAAACTTCACAAACTGGAGTGTTTACTCATACACATTCAAGATCATTTTTATTTTCCTGTCTCAAGCAAAACTTCTTATGTAGTACGAAAAACCGGATTTACACTCATTTTGGTAAAAGAACTTCTAAAGAGAACATACAGTTCAATGAGTCAAGAGCCCAATGGTAAATGGATTGTCTGGGAAAACCTTTTTCATGATGCAGTGAGGGGGGTGGAGACAATTACCTGAATGGCGAGGTATGGGTCTTTTTTAAGGACAAAGGACCCGTTATCTGCCAAACCCTTTTTAAAATATCTTTCTAAATCATCTATTTTTACTTATTAGGGAACCTGAAAGATTCATTCCTAGAAGGAAAAAGAAAAATATTCCGTAAAACTTGGTGAAATTCTTAAATACTGGGATCAAAATTGACCCAGTCTTCACTGCCGGAGTGTTAATTTGGAATGTGTGATAATAAATGAGAAATCATCTGACTAAAGGTAAAAAAGGTTTTGGCTCCATTCCTAAGCCCCCCAAAGTTGAGGGTTAGTAGTTTTGGAATTGTGAATATTAAGTGTTAAGTTTGTTTTGGTGGGTGGATGCCTGTACTCTAGAATGTTTTTGTAAGAGAGTAGAGAGCTGTTTGTATCCAAACATGCTGTATTGTAATACAAAAATATATAGAAGTTGCCTCTAATGAGCACTGGATGAGTGAGGTAAAATTAATTTCCTCATTATAACAGGTTTTTGTCTTTTACGACTGTTTATAAAATTGGAAAGAGGAGAAAAATTGTATTTTCTTGAGTAATTCAATCTATCAAAGATGCATCTTTGCTCCTCTGTTCAATTTGAAACAATAGTACTGTAGATCTCCTCACTTCGAATTTAGCATGATTAAATCTGATAAAAAAACATAATTGAAAGTATATTTAGTATAACAATCTATGATTATTAAAACGGTTAATATTAAAAAATCTTGTCAGAGAGTGTGAGTGATCTGTAGATGAGGTTTTTGGCCACATTACTTTTTTGGTGATGAGGGTGAGATGAGTTGAAATGGAGAAGACGACCTGAGTATGTGTGCTTGGTATACCAGTCAGTGGAGATAGAGCCATTGGTGTTCCGGATAATAAGGGTGTGGAAAAAAAATAAAATAAAAAAGTAAAAATTAATGTGGCCAAAAACCTCATCTACAGATCTCTCACACTCTCTGACAAGATTTTCCACAGAAAAAATATTAAACGTGTTACTGACATCCTCCTGTCCAATGGTTTTCCTACTCGCACTATTAAAAAACTTGTTAAAGAATTTTTTATTTCCACTTCTCCAACTATCCCCCTCCCCCAAAATAACGACCTCGTTTTCCGTTCTCTTCCTTATATTCCAAAACTTTCTGAAAATATTAAGAAATCTCTCAGAAAAACTATTCCTAACCTTAAGCTTTTTTTTTCCACCAACAACAAATTAAAATATATTTACACCATCCTCAAAGACCCCATCCCCCTTCCTAACAGAACTAATGTCGTCTATAAAATTCCCTGTTTCACACCAAATTGCCATGGTTCTTACATTAGACAAACAAAAAACCCTATTTCCCGCAGAATTAATAACCATAAAAATGACATAAAGAATAAACTAATAAAAACTGCCCTGACTAACACATGTTTTTCATGAAGAACACACATTTGACTTCGAGAGCATAACCATTCTTTCCACTGAACCCTATCAACACAAACGTCTTTTGTCTGAAACCGTTCACATAAACTTACAACGCTATCCAGTTAACAACAGAACGGACATAGAACAAATTTCCTCAACTTATTCTAACATTTTCAACATTCTAAAAACCATCAGCCCTCCTTCTTAATAAACCTGGCATAACATTTTTACCAGTTCCAAAGTTACTTATTCCCAATAATACTCTTCCTTTTTTCCTTTGTCCTTTTTATTGCCCTCTCTTGAAACAGGCCACTTTTCCTTTGTACTTTCCGCCTCTTACCTTCTTCCCCCACCTTTCTACCTCCCACATTGTGTATAAGGAAAATTTATACTTCAGTCAATGTTAACTTAGGGACAGGACATCCTCTCTCGTTTTCATGATAGGTAGGTGTGGCAAATTACTGTTTTAATGTTATTCAATTATTTTTCAATAAGTTGTTGTTTGCATGTTTTTTTTTTCAAATTGTTTTTCAAAATCTTTTTAAATTCTCTTACATAGCTTTCTACATTCATACTCTTGATATCACATTATATTATTGCAATTTTCTATTATATTATTGTCAATTATTATTGTATTCTCATAACATTGTATTTCTACAGCCCTGAAGATGGCTTACAATGTAAGCCATTTTTGCCTGGAATGTTTGAGCCAATCTAATAATCAGCTCTAATTGATTTAAAGATAATGTTATTGATGTGTTATCTTACAGGTTTGTTATTAAAAGCTAAAGGTGTGACTCCAAAAATTACAGGAATTTGTAAAAAATTTGAAAGAAATTTGATAACACTCTATGAAGATTTATCGGGCCTATATTCATCTGATGTCACTCTTCAAACTGATAATAATGATCTAAAGCTTCATCAACAAAATGCTTATGTGAAATTACTAATGAGGTAATACTAATATGTTAATTTTAGCAAAATATATATGTCTAATATAGCCAGTATAAATGTTGAGTAATAATGCTTTGTTTAATCAAAGCTTATGATTTTTTCATTCTAAAAGCTATGCAAATTTGATATGCAGAGTTATTAGTTTCTTAAAATAAAAACAGGGCCTATTTGATATCAAAATCAAGGGTTTGTATGGGTATGTATATATAGTTAGCTGTTAACTAAAATTTCATAATTATAACAATAAATAAGTAAAAAATGTGTAATTACTTATATATTACAAATAGTAAATGTTACATAATAGTTTTATTAATTTTATAAACAGTAATCACTCAAAATTGACAATTGTTTTTGTGTATTTTCAGCCCTGATGAAGAGAAAATATACTCTTGAAATATTGGCCTAGATTAAATATTGTTCAAAATAATTGACCAAAATCTTCAATAATAAACTAATTATATAAATAATTAACCATCTTTAATATTCAAGATTCCAAAGGACTAAATGTTTTAATCCTCTTTAATACTTACCAATAGAAAATATCCCACCATATAGAGCTTCTCTAAACTTGTTAAATCTCATCTAACTTCTCCAAAACAGCCTCAATTAATTTTTTTTTTTCAAAGGAGAAACATGACAGTAACCAACAAAATTTTCATAATTTTAAGACATTAATGGATAAAACATTTAACAGTCACTGAAGCAACTCGTGAACTTATTAAATACAAAAGAGAAGGTGTCCTTGACCAGCACACTTTGCGCCGTTGGTTTGAAAAATTTAGCTGTGGTGATATGACATTGGGAAAGAAGAAGGGCTCCAGGCAACCATTAATAAATATTGATGAGATTCTGCAGGAAGCTATTGAATTAAATCTGTTAGCAAGTACTCACAAACTTACCAGGGATTGTGGTGTGTTGAATGATACTGTTAGTCACCATCGACTTACCTTGAGAAATGTGAAAAAGAGCAGTAGACTGGTCCCTCGTGACCTTACTCCTTAGCAATCAACCAAGTTGTTACAAATTTGGAAAAAATTATTGAAAAAGTTCTCTGATGAGATTTAAACGGAAGATTGTCACCTATAAGGAAAATTGGGTTTACTGGCAAAATCCGATTATCCATAAGCAATGGCTAGATTGTGATCAAACTATTTTTCCAATTGTTGTAAGGGGCAATGTGGAAAAATATTTATGCTTTGCATTTTTTTTGGGGGGGGGGGGATTTTAATGGTTTTATTTATTAAAGATAATATTTCTTGGATATAGCTTAGACAGCAAAATGAAGAGCAACACAACCGTTCAAATTAGGCCAAAAAATTATAAAGAGTTATATAAAGAAAATGACCATTTTTCAAACAAATATTTATATTATTATATCTTTGACATAAAATACAATTATTACTCAAAGTATAGTCCATAGTTATCTATCATTATTAACCATTTGCTCCAAGACCCCTTTTCGGTTGATCAAAGCAGGATAACATATAGACAACTTTGTGTACCTTTCCAGTTGTTTGCAATAGAGTTCAGCATTAATAGAACAAATTCATGATAAATAACACCTTCAAAATTCCCAAAAATGCAAAGCATGGATTTTCTAATGCTCCCTTGCAGGTAGGGAGGGGGATGGGAAATTATGAATTGATAGATGAGAGAACCAAGGAAATATTGCCTACAGAAATATGGGTGCAATCATTTTGACTTGGAGTACAGCTTTGTGATATATGCGTCCCTTGGAGAACCAAAGACAAACCTGATGAAACAGTATACCATTTTTTCTGAGTATGGTTGCTTTTTTGGAACCAAATTACTCAATTAATCTTCAATATTAGACAGGGTTTAACCTAATTTAATATTGAGTATGGCACAACTAGTCCTTGAAGCTTAAAATTTTTTTGAATTCTATAATTACAAGTCATACATAAAGCATTATACAAAAAATGCAAGGGAGTTAGAATATATAAGTATAAGGAGCTAAATTTATCTTTCTTGCGAAGGCTTATGTCTTTAATTATTTTTGAAAGTTTTATTCAGAATCAATCATAATACAGTGTATAAATATCTAATTCCAGATCAAATAATTAACAAAAGATTGAATATTTTTGGTAAAAAATAGTATTTGGTCATTGGTTTTTCAGTATAATCAATTGAGTAGTACTGTTTAGCATAACAGAAATACAAGTAGACCTATTGCTACTTTTAAACAATTGTACTTGTATAATATATATATGTCACTAACTGTATAGTGGGTCTATCCATTGTATACTCATTGCCTCATTTTTCCTTGTGTGCTTTCAGATTGAAAGAACACATTCGAGAGTATACTACAAAAGAATCTGTTACAGAGGCTCAACTGTCGATCATAGCTAGATTCCTTTTGGCTGTGCCTAATCTGTGCCCAACTCTTCAAAAGTGCCTCACACTTTCAGTTGATAATAAGGTCAGTTTTCTTTATTATCTTATAAATTAATATTTGTGTAATTTTCTTCAATTGTACAAGAGTATGAAACGTTTATTTATCCATCCATTGGATTGGTGTGACAATTTATGTACCCATTGGTACCTTGGTGCGAGTTCAAATATATGTTAGTTAACAAAAGAGAGTAAAACATTTTTTAACTACTAAAATGATTTCCCAACTTTTAAACAGACTTAAATTATACTAAAACCTGTGCATTGCAGTCATTTGTCTCTAAATGCAAGCATTTAGATGATACAATTTTCGTTATTTTAAAGGGTACCTTATTAATTGTGTTTTTAAAAGAAAATATTTTGGTTTCTTTTTCAGCTTTTGTTAGAGTAGTGTATTGGTTTGAATGTGGTCATTATATTTTATTATTAAGTTTAAACATCATCTTGTTTTATTTTTATTTATTCACTCTTCATTTTAAGTTTATTTTGTTCAGAATCTAAATGCAAAAAGCAGTCCCTCAACATTTGATGGTTTACCTTTCTTACGTTAAATCCAGAAAGTTGAATAAGAAAAAAATATGTTAGGACAGGCGTGAATAGGTTCACGATATTATACATGAATAGGTTCACAATAATAGATTTTTCAAACGAACCAAATTTTATTTTATTAAACAGTTTTTGTCCACTTGTCCATGTGCTATACCACAGGAGCTGAAGCATCCTTTCAAGCATTTAATAGAGACAAAGGAAGTACCTATAATCCCGTATGTCTTCCACCTGAGTAATACAATGCCGACAGGAAGGAATTCCTGAAGTAAGGTAGATAAAGTGAGCTGCAGGTCATCAAGCAGTCCATGGGCAATCCTACTTCACATTGATAGGAAGAAGGATAGCACCATAAGATTTAGAGGGGACTGCTATCTTAACACTCAGACTTTCCCTGATAGATAGTGTTCCGAACGTTCAATTCCTCAATATCAACTTCATTGGGAAGACTACCTTTAGTAATTTGAAAATCATATCAGAAGGGTTTTTCATAAATTTCTAACCTTTTAGCTGATTGCTGAGGACTAAGTTTGTGAGGGACCAGTCTACTGTTCTTTTTCATCTTCCCATAGAGATAAATGGCCACTAACAATATCTTTTAACACACCACTCTCCCTGGCAAGTTCGCGAGTACTTGTGATGGTCACAAGCAATGTACATATCTCTCCGAGCAACAGTAAAGATAAGCACATTTATTCAATGTATTTATTCTTAACAGTTATAGCCTCAACAAGGTTATTTGTTCAGACATATTTGTGTTGATATTAATTACCTATAGTTCAGTATTTAAATGTATTGTTTTGCCAGCTATGAAAACTTTAAAGTGTTATAAAGTGGATAATAAAATACCACTCTAATTAAAAATATTTGATAAAATGAGTGATTCATTTACTTATTCATGTTTTAGCCTGCACCCTGGGAAGATGCGAAATTTCTTTTGGAAACAGAAGGAATTTCTGTGTGGTCGTGCTGGGAATCAAAAGCTGTAAAAAGGCTTGAAGCCCTAATTCCTGTTCATCTCAGAAAACCTACTTCGTATGCTGAACTCCTGAATATTATTCCGGTAATTGATGAATATTCATTATTTGGTTCATACCTACTTTTTTTTCCCCATATAAAATACAAATTTACTAATGTCCTAGAGATATCTTATTCCTATCAAAATTTCATGTAGTGAATTAACAAAATTCTCAAGAAGGTGCTTTGAAGGTACCCAAAAACCAATGCTAAAAATTGGGCACAAAAACAATGTGAAAGTAAAATATTTTCAACAAGACTCAAAAAAAATAGTTTTAAACCATGCTAAAGATAAAGCCACTTTTCAGCCAATTATGTCAGGAACCTGAAAAAATAAATGTGTGATAAAGAAGATTTTAGATTTTTAAAATGAAAAACTCCTCAGAACTGAAAATAACTACAAAAAATAGGGGAAATGCCAAATGTGAAAATATTGATCTGGTCAGCCAAACACATTGCAAAAAAAAAAAATATATATATATATATATTATGCAAAATTAACCTAAAGTAAGTTTTCTCAATAAAATTAAAGCTCAACAATTAAAGTAACAGAAAATTTATAAAATTAAATTGAAAACTAACCAAGGACCACACAATGTACACTGGAACTTGATAACAGACAAAATATTTTTCAACCAATGACAAGCTTCTGAGTAAAATTAAAACAGTTAAATGAAAAATAAAGTAACTGAAAACCAGCAGATAAAACAAAAGGTTAAAAATGAATGCAAAATAGAAATTCAAATTAGCAAACAATAACAAACCTGTTCCTCAGGAACAATTCTTGAAACTATTTGTGATTCGATGTCCCATTGTTATCAGTAATAATTTAGAATTATTATTTTAAGTTAAGGGACAACTTTTTTCAATTATTAAAAAAATAATGAATTTATTTCATGCCTTTTAAAAGTATGTTTAAATTTCTCATGGGCTTCACCGAGAGGGAGCTATCAAAATAATCATCAATATGAATTGAAAGAAAATAATTGTGGTACATCAGTATGTCAATAGTTAAATTAAACTATTGACATACTGATGTACCACAATTAAAGTGGTACAAACTTAAATTAAAGTTTGAAAGGTTTTAGAAAAAAAAGTCTTCTTTGAGAAAAATTAGCAAGAAGTTATTCTTTAATTAGTAGAGAATTTGTTAGGGTTTGATCAAGGTTGGCCAAAAAAAATACAATTAAAAAAATGTATTTTTTAATATCTGCCGAACTTTCGGCTTACTTTCTAAGCCATCTTCAGGGCTGTTGAAGCACAATATCATAAGAAAACAAAAAACTATATTATTTACATTATTATTATATAAAATTGCTACAAATTATTGATTATTATTTTTAAACAATTAATGAGAGGGAAAAGAGAACAAAAAACTATATTATTTTTTTTTTTTTCACTTTAGCGTAGTTGAATTCATTGATCATTATGTTAGTGGAAGAGATGAGAGGTTTATATGGAGACCAAATTAAAATTTATAGATAGATAGATATGCATTTGTTTAGGCGATAAACATCTAGGTTATTACTCCCTAACAATTACGAGAAATGTCTATTCTACATATAATAAGAAATAATTATACTGTCCTTAACAATTATACAAGTTAATTGTTTAAATTTATTTACACTATGTAAAAATCATAATTTCACTCTACCAATGATATTAACATTGAAACAACAACAATTAATAATAATATATTACATTTATNAGCCATCTTCAGGGCTGTTGAAGCACAATATCATAAGAAAACAAAAAACTATATTATTTACATTATTATTATATAAAATTGGCGTAACTAAAAATAATGTGAAATAAAATCCTGAGGAAAAACAATAACAGAATGAGTAGAAAGTTCACCACACCTACCTTCCTTGAAGGCAAGAGGGTACATGATGTCACCTGGATCAAATGTTCATGATTGAGAGGTAAGGATTGGAAACTAGGAAAGCTTAAGATGAAAAAGTGAAGGGAGGGGGTTGTGAGGAGGTAGGTACTGTCATATAACAGGTTAAAATCTTTAATCAGGAGTCCGCTACAACCAGGGTAAATAGGAGAAGGCCTATTTCCAATCCTCTTTATAGAATAATAAGGTTTAAAATAAGTCAAAAGACTTGTAGTTTGGTTATTATTCTATAATTGAAATGTAATTTAACAAGTTAAAATAGGTGTGTTCAGTGCTAGTCTGCACACTGAATAAGATTAGTTGAACAATAAATTTAGATTTAGAAAATATATAGAACTTACACTTACAATTAGTTCTGCGCAGTTGTCGTGATCAGCTAAGAAGCCCGAGAGGGACTGACTGAGACTGCTTGGGATCCTACAGGACCATCCTTTATAGGACAGTAAGGGGTTTCCCTGAAGGGAATGGGAGACAACTAATCATTGGGAAATTGTCCTTAGACTATCCTGAAATCAGGACAAAGGGACACTGACAATTCCATGAAGGCGCACTTCCATGAGAAGTTGATAATTTATGTTATTTTATATCTTGGTGTAAAATGTTCTTGTGAAAAGGGTCTCATTCACCAAAAGGACATTATATTAGCTTATATTAAGTAATAACAATGAGCTATCATGACAGTACAAAGGGAGAGTGGCCTGCATCAAAGGGGGCAATACCAGGAAAATAGGTAAGAATTATTTAAGATAAGTAGCCTAAGGATCTAGGAAACAAGTTAGACTGGTTGATATAGGAGGAGGACTAATGGTTTTTCAGAATTTTATTCTTTAATGCCAATGTTTCTCCTTGTAATACATTCAGTGCAAGCTATTTTCAGGGCTAATGGTCCTGACAGGGAATCTCTGGCATGTATCACAAGTTCATTTGTCAGCCAGGCTTGCCAGGTGTTTCCTGCCACAATGATTAGCTAATTAATTACTTAATGGCTATGTAAGTTTGTCAAAAAAAAAAAAAAAAAAAAATTGAACAACTTGATCCTATCTCGGATTATAATCTATAGGTGCATTTCTTTGATGTCACCTTTGAAAGCAATTTGACCTATTCTGAATCTCATTAAAAGGCCTGGTATATAAGCCTGGGTCCTTAAGAGCATCAGCATAACTTATTCCTCCAGCCGTAGATGGGGCATCAAAAACAATTTATAAGTTTTTCAAGTTTATTGGAATTTATGACAGCTGAGTGGGGTAAATATGTTCATGGACTCTCCACAGAGATCTTATGTTATGTTGGTCTTTTTACAGGCATAACTTTGCTTAGATTGCCAAAAGTCGACTTTTGTCATCAGCAACCAAGTTAGTTATTTGTCTCTTTAGTTAACTCTTTTATGGGTCCCTCATAATATCCAGCCCAGCAATGTTTTTCCTAATTCTAAATTTCTGATCCTGTTGCCTTCCTTGTTAAGGCATTTTGTAACCTTAATAATTTTTTTCCTACAACGTTATTTGCTTGTCATAGCCATAATGCCTTCTATTCCTTTATCCACTGGTTATTTGTCAGTTAGTGGTCTAATTTGAACCAATATGAGAGTGATGACTCCATTAAACTGCTATCTGACCATCTTCTGAGTTAATTGTTTCTGCATCTCCAACAACTTTGTGGCTTTTTTTCTGCTTGTGTTACTTTTGTCTCACTTAAATCAGCTCTTCATGATCTGCTAATTTTTCTTCGATGCACAAGTGGTGGTTCAACCTTCATGACCATCTGCTGTGAACTGATGCATGCGTGCGTGTGTATGTGTGTGTGTGTGTGTGTGTGATCCATCAGCCTTAACATTTCTCTTGCAGCCTGTCCTGTGTCCAGGCCATTTCCTGCAATGATCATTAAATATTTATAAATAATTCATGAGAGGGAACAGAATAAAAAAATCTATCTGTCCTCGCCAGGAATCGAACCTGGATCTCCTGCTATCCGGGCCTGGTATGCTGACCGTT
>KZ809022.1:29231-42129 GCA_000696205.2 Oncopeltus fasciatus | reverse complement strand
TTTTATTATTTTATTTATTTCACAATCAGCATTACCTTTGAATATTAAAATTTTTTTTCATATAGTAGTCATAAGTATTTATTTATTCATTTATTCACCATAACAATTGCTTATATTTTATAATAATTTAATCAAAAGTATCTTATAAAATTAGGTGTCCTATGTATACAAACTTGACAAAAATACACATAAAATTAAGAAAACAGCACAATATTCAAATACACCTGCTGCTTATAAAATTAAATGTCTTTTTCTATAAAAATATTATCTATTTTTCTATAAACTCTAACTTGGGCAATTAAAAAAAATAAACAATTCTAATTTGAAATTTGAGCTTCTTTCTAGGAACAATTAGATAAGGTCGTTAATCACTAAAATCTATGAAAGAAGATTAGGGGATTAGAGAGAGACCAAAATAACATCAGAATTGATGTTACGTATCCTCAATTGAAGACATAGTTGGGGTTCAGTCAAAATGAGGGTTTTAAAAAAAAATTTCCTCTAATATGCAATTGGACTGTTAACATTATTATGTGACGAGAAAATTCAAGAATTGTTTGCTTTTGAAAAAAAAAAAAAAAAAAAGCAATTCTGTTATTGTTCTTTATCCATTATACACTGTTTGTTAAAATCTGCAAGTTACTGTTCACTATTCACTGTGAGTGTTTCTCAAGGTCACTGTGATTATTAGATTATGGAGAATCTTAAATGCAAAATATATTTTACGATTACTACAGTTAGCATTTACTAAAAGTTTAAGATGCAGATTAATTCAATTCATTCTAATAACTTTGGTATACTGGATTAAGTCCAAACCTAGTGCTTCTTAAGAGTTACAAATATGTTATACTTAACCAGCTGTTATCCTTTCTATGTACTCAATCCAATATTTTATTCTAATAAATTTTTCTATGCATAAAAAAAAAGGGATCCAGATGCCAATGTTTAAAGCATTTAATAAGATTTTCAATATTTTGTATTTCCTTTTTAGCAATGGGATATTGTTTGGATTGAAGAAGGAACTGAAGGAGATGAGAAACATAAATCCCAGCTGAGAGTACCTTCTGCTCCTAGCTTCCCACTTCAAGCAGTATTGCATGGCCTTTCTACTGAGCTAGCTAAATCTCATTTACCCAGGTGATACTTCATTTTATTTTTTCAGTGCTTTTGTTTAGTTATTATTTAAGACTTTACTGTTCAGTTTTAAATATTATTAAAATGTTTCCTGAATTTTGTGAGGAAACATATACCCCTATGTAATATACCCATAATCTTATATTGGATTTGGATTGGATTGATTGTCAATTTTTTGGGAGATAAACAACCCAGTTTCTATTCCATCCGTGGGAATAGAAGAGAAGAGGTAATACTGACCCGTATGCGGATAGGTCACACGAACCTTACTCATATACACCTAATTAACAAAGATCTGCCGCCTAAGTGTAATACCTGCCAAGTTCACCTAACAATCCAGCACATCATAGAGGTTTGCCCAGTTTATCAGAATTACTTCACTAGGGAAGGCATTGGAAGAAATATGGCAGAGTGCCTTGGGAACAACCCCTCTACAGTGGATGGGCTGTTAAACTTTCTTAAAAAAGCAGGTATAGCCTGGAAAATCTAAATTAAAGAATGAGATATTATTTATTATTTTAGTTAATAATAATTTATTTATTATAATTTATTAAATATATAATAATAATATTTAAATAAATAAAAAATCCATTAATTTAGTTTGTTATAGTGGTCAAAATAATCCTGATTCCTGTATTTTATTAACTAATTTATAGTAAACATATTAAAGGGTATTTATAGGGCGTAATAACCTAAAAGTTGATTGCCCTCCAATGATCTAATACTACTACAATCCAGTTTCTTTTATTGGAAATGGAATGAGCATAGTTGGGTGTCAGGTTAAGTAATTATTGGTTAGTTTTGCTCATGATATAAATACATACTGCAGATAGGCAGAACAGCAGAGGGAAAGAGAATCAAGGTAAGTAAAACGGAATAGAGTGGTATGGTCTTGGATGGTACTCCAGTTTTTGTCTACGATTTAGAGACAAGGATGAAACCTTTAGGGGTATAAAGGGTTTTAAGTTTTTAGTTCTTATTATTTCTAATACACTCACAATGACCTTGACTCCACCCTCCCTCCCTTTTTTAATGACATCAACATCATTTTCCTCATAAAATATGTTGATGATCTGTTCATCCTTAATCCTAAACTAATCTCACAAATTCTTACCGCATTCAACTTATATCACTATCTCCTAAAATTCACAATTAAAATAAAATCTGTACACCAATGCTCTGCCTAAAAATTGAAGCTGCCAAAAATCTCTTCTACTGATCACTTAACTCTGACAAAACATAATAAATAAATATATATATAAATATATAATTATGTATGTATGTAAATATATATGTGTGAGTGAGGCAAAAATCCTCCTCTCTAATGGCTTCCCCAGCCATGTCATAAAAAACCTTCTCCACTTCCCTAAATAAACCTCCCTCGAAAAATAATGACTCTAATTTTTACTCCCTCTTATTTTTTATACCTAGCCTTTCTGAAATATTTAGGAAATCTCTCATTAAATCTTTCCTGGTCCTTAAACTTGCTTTTTCCACTAAAATAAACTTAAATCCCTGTACACTGCACTCTAAGACCCCAATTCCCCTTGTAATAGAACTAATTTTGTTTATAAAATCTCTTGTTTCACTTACAAATGCAAAAGGTATAAGCTCAAACCAAAAACCCTATTTATAAATATTAATTTAGTTGTGGTGTATCATCCCACGTAAATTTTAAACAAAAACTGCAAGGGAATAGAATAAAAAATCAATCTGTCCCAGCCAGGATCCAAGTTCGAGTCCTGGCTGGGACAGATAGATTTTTTATTCTATTCTCTCACAATAATTGTTCAAAAACCCTATTCTTCATATAATCAACACTGATGAAAGTGACATTAATATAAAACATGAGCTGGCCAAGACTCAGCTAATGGGTCTTAGCACCAGTTAAGAAAAATAATATAAAAAAAAAAAAAAAATACCCTCACAAAAGACACTGTTCAAGGTGGACTCACATTTGATTTTGATAACTCAACTGTTATAACAACTGAACCAGAAGTTACAGCTAATGACAAACCTATGCAAAACAAATTTATTTTATTTATTTTAATATCTTCAACATTTTGAAAAATTATTTTGCCCTGTCATAAATTCTAGTAGCTTTTCCTGTCATCTCCTCTCTTTTCTAGAATGCTAATGGCATTCAGAAACATACAAACAAACTCAAACACGACTAACAAAAGAAAAACCTCAACATACTACACTACTTACCCACAGACAGGGTACCCACACTACTTACCGAACTGATCACCCAGACAGACGAGCTCATGGTGGAACTGCGCTCCTTATTCGCATTTCCCTTTCTCATCACTTAATACCTTCCACTCCTGCTGATTCACTCAAATCCACTTCAGTGTCCATCAATATTTCCACTTACCCAATTATCCTTTCTGCACTGTATTGCCCAAGTGCAGAAAGGATTAAAGTGCTCTTGTAATTGGCCTAACAAATCTATCCAGCTTAGGCCAATTCCAAGAGCACTTTAAACACTTCGTATTAGATGTTTTCATTGGGGTTTGGTCAAAGTAGTTCTAGTCAAGGTTTACTACCTCAACCGAACCCTATCAAAATACATCTAATAATAATATCTCCAGTAAAAAAAACTCTCTATTTTAAATCCTTAGGTCTCCATTTCCTCTCTGGTGGTGATTATAATGTGAAACAATTATGCAGTGGAGCATGAGAATGATCAACTCAGTCTCACTATCTCTCCACTCTATGTCCATCCTCTCCTACCTATTGGCTCAATGATGCAAATTATATTCCTGATATCCTGGATTTTTTCATTTGTATTTACCATTTCATCTTCCGGGTTGGACCGAGTCAAATTGTTCTTATTTGCCGAGCTTTCGCACATCATGTGATGGCTTCTTCAGAGCTGAAAGAGAATGAGAGTTGTGACATTACAAAAACACAACTCTCATTCTCTTTCAGCCCTGAAGAAGCCATCACATGATNCCTAAATTAATTAAAAATTATGATGCATCTCCTCTTTGCCAAGCTGAATCACTACAGAATCTTTTTGATGTGAAATATCTGCTTGCTCAGTTCATTCCAATTACTAATAAGGTGAATACAAAGTACAATAAATTATGATATCTTGTCTTTCTATAGTTAATTATAAAATTTTATTTTAACAGTATGACTAATGGCACAGAAATATGGGAAATGCAGGAAGCACATCATAATAAGATATATATATATGGTCCAACCCGGAAGATGAAATGGTAAATACATCTGACGACCGACGAAGCCTACGTGAACAACATTTTTTCATTTGTAAAAATCTTATTTCCTTTCATCACTCCATAAAAACATTAAACTAACTTCCTCCTGACCGCAGCCCTGATCTCCTTACATTGTCTCTCATACCCATCCCTAGACAATGACAGCCTTAATAAATGGTCCCTATAATACTAAAGGGACAAGCAACTCTCCTAATATTATTATGCAATAATAACAATACTAGGAGAGTTACTTGGCCACAGAATCTTCTTAAAAACCTCTGAAGAGCTGGATGATGGTGTCCAGTTCTTTACTGTTGAGATTTAACAGTGTCTTCGGAAAGCAAACTTGAAAACCATCTGCACCTACCACTGTAAGTTCAGTTGAGCCCCTCCCTAATTCCATTAAAAACCTCATACTGGTTTAGTGTCAAGGTCAAGCCTTGTTCCAGAGGTGTGCGCGTCCCTTAGATTGTAGGAAGTTCAACCAGCTATCCTGTCTCATATAACAAAAACTAGGTGCTTTACAAAATAAAGTATTTAATGTCTATCTGTCTAACCTGTAAGCAGCAAACAAATCTCTCTGGACTGTTGCTGGCAGGATTCTAAAATGTCATGAACCTTCTGCCCCCTTGAGCCGAGAAGATGGTTCATGGGCCTCTTCTGAAAAAGACAGGGCCCAAATGTTTGCCCAGCATCTAAAGTAAACATTTACTCTTCATCCATATCCTAATAATTTGTCCAATAATGCTGAGGTTGAGGAGTCACTGGACACACCATTACCAATGTCCTTCTGAGGTCAAGTACATCATTAACCATCAGCCTAAGTGCTATGACCTTATAACTGGGCTAATACTTCAAAATATACCTCAAAAAGCAATTGTTGTCCTGACTTACCTCAATAATTGTGTCTTTTGAACCATCCACTTTCCACTTCTCCAGAAATTTTCTGAAATAATCATGTTTACCAAGCCCTGTAAACCTTCTTATGACACAATCCTATCGACCAATTAGCCATCTTCCTTTACTTTCCAAGGTATTTGAGAAAGTTCTTCTAAAACTGATACCTATTATAGCTTCCTTGAACATTCTTTCTAATCATCAGTTTGGCTTCCGATCCCATCATTCTACTGTCCAGTAGGTATCATTTCCTCCTCACTTGAGTGAAAAGAATTCTGTCCTGGTGCCTTCTTAGACATCACTCAAGCATTTGACAGAGTATGGCATACTGGTCTATTATATGCTCAAGTCCTTATTTCCAAGCACCATCTACCTCATTCTTAAATCTTACCTTTCTAACCGTCTCTTAAGGTTCCGGCAAGGATCACATTACTCCGATCACTTCCCCGTGAAAGCGGGCGTTCCACTGGTTAGTGTGCTTTTATTCTTTATACTGCAGACATCCCCACTCATCCTAATGCCCTCTTAGCCCTCTGCAGGTGACAAAGCGATCATCTTCCATCCTGATTCCAAAACCGCTTCCAATATTTTACATAATCACCTTGATGCTATTCAGCAGTGGTGCAGCAAATGGAGAATCAAAATAAATGAGTCCACATGCATAAGGTAAATTTTAAGTTAAGAAAAGATTCTACTAATAATGTTAGGTACAATAATATCCCTATAACTTACTCAGGAACTCCTTAATAATATTTTATTTTCATGTTTTATTAAATATTATAAATGTCTGTTGAAGTTATATGCATTTTTTTCATAAACTAGCTGGAGTAATTATTACTTTTCTACTTGGTCTTGGCCAATTTCAATTATTATTGAATTCTCCTGACAACTTATAGTGAGCAGCTTAAATACAAAATGTTATTCTGTTGTTTTAAAAAGAGAGGTAGCTTTTCAGTTCCCTTATTAAATATTCCTAGTTTTTGAAATTTCCCTTAGCATACAATTTTTAGATCAGTATGTCTCAAAATTATATTTTATAATCTCTCTCTTCTATCTTTATGTTTCATTGAGGGATCGAGGAGTTGAGTGGTTTTGGCACCCATAGAACTAGAAAGGAGGGTTGGGGGGTTGTGATAAATTCTCCCTCCCTCAGAGACAGCAACACTTAAATTAGACACAAGCTTAATATCTGGTTATTTTAAAGCAGTTATGTCTAGGCTTGTTTTATTCAAAGAGTCATTTCATTTCTGTCCAGTTTGCAGATTTCTAAGTAAAATCAAACTCTTTACATTGTTACCATTATGTAACTTTTGAAAAATTTTAATGTATCTTCACTGTACCTACATTAGAAAAGCTAAAAAAAAAAAAAAAAATGTTCTAAAGTGGCGTGGGTGTGTGTAGAAAGAGAGAGAGTGAGAGGGAGGAACACAAATTTGATTATAAAACTTGTGTTTTAGCGTCCATAATTTTAAAAATAATAGTGAAAATCCATGATTTTATTTATTTAATTTTCGGAGGTCATTAGGATTTGAAGAAATTAAAAAACTAATAGACTTAGAAAACAAAATTAAACATTTAGAAAAATATTTAAGACAGTAATTATGAGTATTTGGCAGGCTCTTATTTTCAAAATGTAAAAACTAAATTTAATATTTAGAATTGTAGTAGCTAACTATATAATTAAATCATTTTTCATTGAAATCAGATGTGGAGGGGCAATGATTCAAATGATTCTTTTCTTTTTAAAATACTTTTTTTAAAGTATGAAATATTTATTTATTGGTTAATAATTTTATTTGACAATACATTTTCAGGTTAGTAAATGAAAATTTGATGCAGAAATTGATGCCTAAATTAATTAAAAATTATGATGCATCTCCTCTTTGCCAAGCTGAATCACTACAGAATCTTTTTGATGTGAAATATCTGCTTGCTCAGTTCATTCCAATTACTAATAAGGTGAATACAAAGTACAATAAATTATGATATCTTGTCTTTCTATAGTTAATTATAAAATTTTATTTTAACAGTATGACTAATGGCACAGAAATATGGGAAATGCAGGAAGCACATCATAATAAGATATATATATATATTTTTTAAATATTTTTATTTATAAAATACCTCTAAACTAAATAAAATGCTGGGCCTAAAAACAAAAAACTTCTTCTTTCTCTGGTTTGAAATTTAAAAATGTATGCTTTTTTTATTAAACTATGCTCTATAACCACCTTGATATTTCAATTTGTATTTTTTTTAATATTTCAAAAAGTAAGGTTCATGCAATAAGAAGAAGAAACCTCTCTTATGGAAGATAATTCTGAACCAAATTCTGCCAACAAGCAAGGACACTGTCATGTTTCTTCGTTGTCAAACACACAACTAAACTGAGGCTTTTTTCTTTTTTTTTTCTTTTTTTTTAAGCAGATAAATGGGATATAAGAAGATTAGAGATAGCTTTAAAGGAATTATTAACCATTGGTAAGTATTAAATTGGAATAAAATACTATGATATTTTGAATTCGATAAAACGGCCATGTATTTGTTACACCACTTTACTTTTGCCTGTGGAGCGTNAGTATATAAAATTTAAGATGGACTCTATTTCTAACTCTTCTAGTGTGTGAAAATTTAGCAAAATTCAATATAGTTATAAAGTTTTGTAAGAAATGAACTTGGAATGGGACGATTTCAATACTGCTATGCAATCCAACTTTACCCATGTATCTCATGGGTGGCATTTAAAGGTTAATAACATATTTTTTTTTTTTTTTTTTTAATTGGATGATTTAGAAGCAAAAATTATTTAGCTCAGTCAAAAGATCTGTTTTGTTGATACATTGACAATTACAGGAATTTGTTGATTTATTTAGAAATGAAAGCAAGCCCAGCACCATGGGTGTTAAGAGTAGAAAGAGCGGCTACCTCTAGATAGCTCCTCCATCCATGACACTAAGTGGTTACTTATGGGAGCTCCCCCCCCCCAAATAATAAATAAAGGACTTTCTTATATTCTCAGGGAAACAGATAAAAGTTACATGGTGCCAGGTCAGGTGAATAAGGCGGATGTTTTAAAACTTGGTTGTACATGGCTAGAAACACCTTGACTGGCAATGCATTGTGAGCCAGCGCATTGTCTTAATGGAGAACCCGACTTGTTCTTCGACAATTCAGGTAGTTTTTTTTCTTATGCTTTCGTGGAGTTGAGCAAGTGCCTCATAATAGTAATGTTGATTAATATTCATCATCGTTGCTTTGAATTTTAATTTGCTCATTCGAGCTCTTTTTGATTTTGGTCAAGTTGGATCTTTCAAATCCATGGATTGACGTTTTCTTTCGGGATCATAAGTGAAAAACCAAGATTTGTCACATTTTATGACTTTTTCCAAGAAGTTCAGGTCATTTATAATGGCATCTAAAGTGTCAGAACCCACTTTTTATGAGCTCCTTTTTGTTCGATTATGAGAATTTCAGGCACCATTTTCACACACATTTTTTGCATGTTCAAATTGTTATGTAAAATTTGCCTTACGCATTCTTTGTCAATTCCAACACTCAGGCATCTCACGAATTGTTAACCGACAGTCATCACCTCCAACATCTTCTCGGGCATCTTGGAAATGCTTGAACTACTCAAAATCAAGCACACGTGATTAACATGCATCGCCATGAACTTCTTTTAATAAACAATAGGGTCATAATTTTCAGAACAATTCATTGCTCTACTATTATCATGTTATCGGCAAAACAAAAAAAATAACTCTTACATAAACAAAGGTTATAGTCAGATTGATTTCTAGACAAACATGGGAGGCACTGCCTTTAAATTGGCACCTTGAAAGAGAAGGCTTTATGATGCACAGCTGTCAGTTGTTCGGCATTAGTGCATGCGTAGTTCCATCTCGTTATTTAATAACCACACCTCATATATACATGTGTTTGTGTGTGTGTGTGTGTGTATGTATATATATATANTAAAATAAATTGGTAGTCACTATCTACTCCTGTACAAGTGAATATCTAAATATTATTATTATTATTATTTTGCAACTAGAAAAATAATGAAATCAGTTCAATTAAAAGAGAAGCACAAAATTGAAGCACGAACTTGCCAAGTCTAGCAGGTATGTAGTGTGTTGAAATAAACTATCCCATCTGCTATCCATGGGAAAGAAAAAATGCAGTAGACTGGTCCCTCACGAACTTACTCCTTAGCTAAGAGGTAATTTGTGCAAATTTATTGAAAAACACTTCTGATATGATATTTTACCAGAAAATGGTCATCTGTGATGAAAAGTGGGTTTACTGGAGAAATCTGAATACCTGTAAGCAATGAATAGATCACAGTAAAACAGCTTTTCTGGTTGCTGCAAGGGGTAATTTGAAAAAAAAAAAAAAAAAATCCATGCCTTGCATTTTTTGTAATTTTGAAGGTACTTACTATTTTCTATATATTCAGGGAAATAAGGGTTATGCATAATGCATTAAGATATAGAGTAAAAAAAAAAAAAATCCATGCCTTATATTTTTAGAATTTTGAAGGTGTTATTCATTACTAATTTGTTCCTGATAGGTGCTCTATGAATTCTGAACTCTACTGTTGACAACTGGAAAAATTAGTCAACTGAAAAAGAGCTATACTCCAACAAGATAATGCTCATCCTTACACCTCTCGCCAAACCAAAGAAATGTTTTAAGAACTTCATCAGTTCGAACTCGTGTCTCATTCACCATATAGTCCAGACCTCACACCATTGGATCCATGACCCATTTTCTCTAAGGGAAAAAATTTGATAATTTTGAAGAAGTCGAAAATGTGGTACAAGAGTTCTTTGACAGCCATCCCAATTAATGGTATGTGGATGGGATCAAGCAATCGCTTTAGATGGTTAACAATGGACTGTACTATAGGTATTAATTGTATTTTATATCAGATATATAATAATACAAATATTTGCTTTAAAAATTGTATTTTTTTCTCTCTTTTATATACTCTTTTAGTAATTCTTTATTTAAAAAATTCACTCTCAGTAAAAGATTTTACAATTCTTAGTGTTAATTATCTTAATACCCCCATCCAAATCTAAATTATGGCTTTCTTATAAACTCAGAATGCAATAAGTCTGTTTTATTTTTAGTAAAGTCGAGCTTTTTATTTTTAGGGATTGATTTAATTAGTGGCTTGGTTTTGTTTGGTAATGAGTGAGTTAAGAATTTTTTTTTTTTTTTTTTTTTTAGGAGCTTTCGACTCTCTGTCAAGAAAAAATTTCTAATATTGAAGCAAACATAGATCCTTTTGATTTGGATGTTTTTGCTCCTCATATTACTGCTAACATCAAGTCAAGTGTTCATAGGACACAGGTATATATTTTTCTGATATTAAATGAATTTTTCATAAGAAATGTATCCATTGAGGATGATAATGACTCAATTTTCAAAAACTCCTTCAAATATTCATACAGTCTACTTATTAGATGCCAAAAATGTAATTTTATTAATAACCATTGGTAAAAATATAAATATAAAAGTAACACTATTGATAATAAGCTTTATTAAACTGAACTGTTCTTCTTTTTATGTTTTATCCTAAACATATTTTAATAATAAAATAGCTTGGAGGCATAAGATACTTCTCTCATTCCTCTATATTCTCTCTATTCAAGAGAAGCAACTGAAGAAATCTCTGTATCTCATGATTTATTGTTACCATACCTTATTAATCTAACCAACAGTGAGGTATGAAGATTTTTTATTCTAGAATAACCAGGACCAACTAATAGCATCTTCAAAAGGTTTTATTTTAAATCTTATGGCGTTCTAATAAATACTTTTAGTTACAATGTCATTCAGAATTTTAATTTTATAAATTTTTTTTTGTGGTATTTAATCCCATGTAAATTTTAACAATTTACAACACTAGCGCGGGGAATTTAATAACTTATCAGACTTGTCTCGGTAGCATAAATGGAAACGCACCGGCCCGGAAAGCAGGAGATCCAGGTCCGAGTCTTGGCTGGGACAGTTATATTTTTATTCTGTTCCCTTGCACTAAAAATTGTTAAAATTGACGTGGGATTAAATACCACAAAAAAATAATNAAATAATAAAAAATAAAATAAAAAATTGTCATTCAGAATGTTTTGGACTTCTGTTCATATTATTAGCCTTTAATATTTTAATTAAAATATTTGATTAAACAGTCATTAATTATTTCACCTCCCACCAATCATAATTGCAATCTCAAAATTAACTTACATTTTTTTATGTTATTTTCAAAAAATTTAAAAAACAGATCAGTCATTAAGTAGACTAGTTGAGCACGAGTCTCTCTCTCTCTCCCCATCACCCTATTTGGTATGTTACACTTATGAATATTATTAATAATTTTTTATTTCCAATTTGTTCAGTATCCATTTTATATAGTCGATTACACAAAGTTTCATATTTTCATTCATTTTTCTTCTATATTTATAAAGAGATTGTGGCAGGCTTCTTTAATGGGTTTATCAGCGTTTTGTTGTCAGGAATGTTGCAATGAATGGGAATCCAAATCCAAAAAGGTTTCGGCGATACGCATAAGCAGTTTCATAGATTACGAAAATAAACATTCAGGCCACATAATCTGCTGCAAGTTCCGTTATTACGATTTAGATAACGAATTCAAGGCAGCAAAATTATCCGCATCGTATCATCTTAGTGGAGATTTTTCTTTTATTCTAATATTTATTACTGGATTAATGATTTTACAAACCAAACAAATATATAAGGATTATTTAAGAAATTGAGTAGCCCGTCAATTTGCCAGGTTTCGTAAAGATATATACTACATATTAATTTTAAAAATTGGAAAGCTTAGGAAAAAATAATTGTGTGAATAAATTTTTTAGATGAAATAATTACTTTACAGTACAAAATGGTGGAAATAAATGCTATGATTTTTTCGGTATTTCTTTTTGAAGTTTGAAATCTGTCAAATTGATGGGTCCCATAAACCTAGTGTTAAAGAGGAGGTTCTATGCTTTTTGTTTTGTTATTTTACATTGTTTAATTCTGATTGTGTAAAAAATCTGTAAAAAAAATCTAATATTAATGATTTTCTTAAAAGCATGACACTACCAGTCTTACAGGAGTTATTCAATGTTTCCAGTTACTCTTTGGCACCTACTGTCTTATGAGGCCAGATGATGGAGGCATAAATATGCACAAAATGCCTGAGGATCCCTGCACACTGGCTCTCAGCAAGTCCAATGCCTGGTTTCCTCTCATACCTGTCACTAATCCTATCAGCAAACCTTTACATCTTGTCAAACCTAAGGTAAATCACATAAATGTATCTGTGTTTTTATGTATTTGTACATATATATAGTTGTGGAAATATGAAAGCGGTATTTGAACCAGGAGAACAAAGTTATCTTGAAAAAAATTGTAGTGGAAGGTTTTTTAAGTATTTGTTTTTTAGTGTATATCTCAATTAACCATTACAGATATTAAACATTACACAAAATTAGTTGGTTATTGAGGATTTTGGTCTATTAATTTAGTACAACAATTTAATCTAGACCAATATTTTTATCTGAAAACGTGATCGATAACTCATACATCATATATATATATATATATATATATATCTTAAATCTTAC
>KZ809022.1:0-11217 GCA_000696205.2 Oncopeltus fasciatus | reverse complement strand
ATATATATAGGGTCTATTGTTAAGGTGGGTTACATTCTTTAGTAGTTAGTAGGTAGGGCACAGCAAGTTCTAGTTTGCTTTACTCATTTGTAGGAGAAAAAAGGATGGGGAATCAGTATTCACAAACCGATAAAACTGAATTTTGGAAGGAATGACTTGGTTAAAAAAGAAACTCGAAAAATACCTGAAAATCAGGACAAATCAAGGACAAAAATAAGTCTATTGGATCATAAATTTGTTTTTACTTTTTTATTGTCTAAATCCCGATCATCTACTCCACCTAAATTTATTTTCTAAACTCCTGTGCTAAAAAAAAGTTAGCTTCTTTAAGAAATTAGGGAGGTTTTCAGACCAAAAATTAATTACATGTAAAAAGATTCTTACCTATTGAGTAAGTTTTCAGTTTGAGTACCAAGATCAGTAGATGAGTACCTGAAATTATATAAACACCAATAGAATACTTTAAAAATTAACCTCAAATTGAGAGTTTTTGATCTTGGAGATTATAAGTACAGAATTGGTTGACGGTCAGCCAAGGTTGATTTTTAAATACTTAAATGTTCAGAGTACAAATAAAAAAAATTATATTTGACTTTACCGCGGTTTGGGAATACGAGATAATCAGGAACATTGTAATATTTTCAATAACAGTAATTATAATTGTTTGCATTCCTACTTGAATATAAATGAAATATTAAAAAAGTTTAATATTTTTAAACAATAAATTCAAGGGAATAGAATAAAAAATATAACTATCTCAGCCAGGACTCGAACTTGGATCTCCTAAAATCCAGGCCAGCGTGCTAGCCAATTTCACCAACAAGACTAGCCAGATAACTTATTAAATTCCCTGCACTCCTCCCGGGAGTCTAAACTTCCGAGAAAGATGAATACATTGTCTTATGCTCAAAGGAGCTGACATTGTCAAGCTATTTATCAGACTCTCGTTATTGTGCGGGATTAAATGTTAAATATGGGATTAAATACCACAACAAAAATAATATTTGTTAAATATTTTTGAAATAATAATAATAATAAATAATGTAATTTAATTGTAATTAATTATCTTATTGTTATAAGTAATTTATCATATTTTTTAAGAAGTACTAGTACACTTGAATTATTCATTTTTAGTATAGTTTGAATAAATATAGTAAAGTGGTAATAATAGTTGGTAATAAGTATACTATTAAATATTGTTCATTATTTATTTATCTGGAAATTTTGAGGTAATTAAAAAATGTCATCTAGGTTTTAGTACAATATAGCTGATATTATATGTATTATAGTTCATTGCAATTTTAGCTCACTTGTTGTACCATGTGTATTATATAAGTATAATTATCATCTATAAGAATTTTGGCTGCAGTTGGACTCTGACAGATGGTTTAACTGTAAAAATAAAATCTTAAGCATCATAAATTTGTTTTTATTTTTTATAGACAAAATCCTGATCATCTACACCACTCATATTTATTTTCAAAACTCCTGTGATAAATAAATAAATTTCTTTAAGGAGTTACGGAGGTTTACAGCCCAAAAATGAATAACATATTAAAGGATTCTTACTAATTCAGGTTGAGTACCAAGATCAGTAGATGTAAACCAGAAAGTATAGGAACACCAATGAAATACCTTGAAAATTAAACTGATTCAGGACATGAACATTTAAATATGCTAGTGTGTTGGGAATTTAATAAGTTATCTAGCTCGTCCCGGTGGTGTAATGGAAACATACCGGCCCAGAAAGCAGGAGATCCAGGTTCGAGTACTGGCTGGGACAGATAGATTTTTTTATTCTATTCCCTCTTATTAATTGTTTTAAATATGTAAAGTTCTAATGATGAGCTTTTGACCGTGGAAGTATTAGTAGAGAATTGGTTGGGGTTCGGCCAATGTTGACTTTTAAATATTTAAATGTTCTATGAAATTCACTAAACTGAATAACTAAACAGTAATTCACCGAGCTGCACAATTAAAATAGAATTACTATTTATGACAAGAGGATTAAGATTTCTGTCTTGGTAGAAGGAGAATTAAAAACTAATTTGTAGCCAACAAGATTTTTATTTTAGCCAATGTTTCAGCCTTCATCAAGACTGAATATGAAAAAAAACATACAAAACAATATAGAAACATGTATAAGTCATAATCTAACAAATGAATAAATTAATGAAACTATAAAACTATTCAATCAACTATATAAAATGTATTAAAACTGGATACATAATATATTGGAGAGAAAAAAAAATTCATAATATTCTGGGAGAAACATACTAAATAGGGTGATGGGGAGAGGGAGACTTCCGCTCAACAGTGTTTATGCTCTATTGTTCGGGATGAATAATCTATTTTCTTATTTACTTGAGGGTTGAGGAAGAGCAAAAGAAATGGATGTGGGAGTGGGGTAAGGATAATAGGGATTTTTGGTGGCTTGAGGTTTGTGGAAAGATCACTGTAAGGGGGAAAAAAATGATATTTTAGTTTTAAGATGTTAAAAATATTACTGTATGAGGAAGAAATAAAGTCTTTCTGTTTTGTCATTGATGGGGTTTTATTCAAAATATATGTGAATAGACTCAGATAAAAATCGTTTCTCAAGATTGGGTTCAGTCTCAATAAGTGTGAATTTGTCAAAGTCCAAATTATATTAGTAAGCAGTAGCGTTTTGAAAAAGCAGTAGTGGATTTTTTAAACTCCAAGTAGAATTAGTATTTACTTACTTATGTAAACTTAGGATGGACATTTATGAGATTAAGCAACAAATTATATCTCCCAAGCTAAAGAGAGCAATAGAAGAGTGTAAAAGAAAGAAGTACCAATGTAGGTTCTACACTAGCCAGTTACAATGAGCGGGTGAAGGAACCATGCTAAAGGTGATGAATATATTTTTTGAGTATATTTTTTTTCTCCAAAAAAGATAAAAGTATATATATTTAAAAAAAATATATANATCAGCTAAGTGGAACGTATGTTTGCTTGTCAAGTGAGTTTCTGTATATATATATATTATTTTTTTTAAGGGTCTATTTTTAAGATGGGTTACTTTCTTCAGTAAGTGATTGCAAGTTCTAGTTTGCATTACTCATTTGTAGGGGAAAAAATTATGGGGAATCTGTATTCACAAACGGATAGAAACTGAATTTTCTAAAAATTATAAATAATTTTATGGGTCCTATCCTGAAGACTTGGATTAAAACAGATTCGAAAAAATACTAGAAATTCTGGAAAAAATCAGACCAAAATAGGTCTTATGGGTCATAAATTTGTTATTTCTTAAAGACTAAATCCCGATCATCTTTGTAAAACGATTCTTACCTATTCCTTAAATCTTCAGTTTGAGTACTGAGATCAGTAGATGTGTACCTGAAAGTAAAAAAGCACTAATGGTATACTTCAAAAATTAAATTGAAACGGACAAGAACGATTAAATACTTTATGTTCAAATAGAGAAATTTTTTCCATGGATATTAAAAGAAGGAAATTGGCATGAACCACATTTAAGCATATTTGATATATATCTATAAAATAGACAATTATGAGATTAATCAAAATATTTTATCTTACAAATCGAAGAGAGCAATGTTTGTAAAAAAAAAAAAAAAATCACAAAAACTCTACTTTGGCCTGAATTAATCAGGCTAAATGAAAAAAATAAATTTTTGATTAGTTATTTTCCTCCACAAAGGATAACAGTAAATATATACATATAAGTTTTTAGTTTACTGTTAAGGTGGGTCACTTTATTTAGTAGGTAGTGATACGGAAGCTCTTGTTTGCTTTTCTCGTTTATGAGAGAAAAATGATGGAGAAACTGTACTCACAAAGAGACAGTACCCAATTTTCTTCCCTTCAAAGATCTTTGTAAAGGCACCATTTTTATAACTGGAATTTAAACAAAGCCTCGAAAAATACGTGCAATCCATGAATAAACTTATATATTTTCTTAAAGACTAAATCTTAATAATATACTCCACTCAAATTTATTTTCAAAATTCGTATGCTATATAAGTTAATTTCTTTAAAAAATTAGGGAGGTTTGTAGACCAAAAATTAATAACTTGTAAAAGGATTCTTACCTAGACAGTAAGTCTTCAGTTTGAGTACCAAGATCAGTAGTTGTGTACCTGAAAGTATAGAAACAATAATGGTAAACTTAATTAAAATTAATAGGAAACAGACAAATACAATTAAATAAATTTATGTTCAAATGGAAAAATTTTTCCCATGGATATTAAAAGTAGAAAAATGGAATGAACCGCATTAAAGCAGATTTAATAGATATCTAAAAAATGGACAATTATGAATTAATCAAACATAGCATTTTACAAACCAGAGAGAGATAAGATTTAAAAAAATAAAAAAAGAGGCCACAAAAAAACTGTCGTTACTTAGTCCCATAATAACGAGTGTCCGAAGTAATCATGCTAAATACAATGAACAGATTTTTTGAGTAGTTTTTTCATCCACATAAGATAGCAGTAAATATATTTCTTTTTCTTAGTCTATTGCTCAGATAGATTACATTATTTTATAGGTAGTGATAATCAAGTTCTTGTTTGCTTTTCTCGTATATGAGAGAAAAATAAAAGATAAACAGTATTCACAAAAAGACAGTACCAAATTTTCATCTATTTGTATCTTTTTGCACTTTTGTACCATAATTTTGTACTTACTTACTTAAAGACTATTTCCAATAACAAACTCAATTTAATTTATATTCTAAACTCTGCTGCTAAATAAGTTAATTTTTTTAAGAAATTAGGGAAGTTTGCAGACCAAAAATTAATAAATTGTACAAGGATACTTACATAGACAGTAAATCTTCAGTTTGGGTACCAAGATCAGTAGTTGCGGGCCTGAAAGTATAGAAACACTAATGGTATACTTCAAAAATTAAACTGAAACAAGACATGAACAATTAAATACTTTAAGTAGAAATGATGTGCTTTTCTCTTGGAGATTAAAAGTAGAAAAATGGAATGAACCGCATTAAAGCAGATTTAATAGATATCTAAAAAATGGACAATTATGAATTAATCAAACATAGCATTTTACAAACCAGAGAGAGATAAGATTTAAAAAAATAAAAAAAGAGGCCACAAAAAAACTGTCGTTACTTAGTCCCATAATAACGAGTGTCCGAAGTAATCATGCTAAATACAATGAACAGATTTTTTGAGTAGTTTTTTCATCCACATAAGATAGCAGTAAATATATTTCTTTTTCTTAGTCTATTGCTCAGATAGATTACATTATTTTATAGGTAGTGATAATCAAGTTCTTGTTTGCTTTTCTCGTATATGAGAGAAAAATAAAAGATAAACAGTATTCACAAAAAGACAGTACCAAATTTTCATCTATTTGTATCTTTTTGCACTTTTGTACCATAATTTTGTACTTACTTACTTAAAGACTATTTCCAATAACAAACTCAATTTAATTTATATTCTAAACTCTGCTGCTAAATAAGTTAATTTTTTTAAGAAATTAGGGAAGTTTGCAGANAAAAAAAGCTTACTTGGCTTACAAAAGGCTCTACTTAGTCCCATAATAACGAGCGGGTGAAGTAATCGTGCTAAATACAATGAACAGATTTTTTGAGTAGTTTTTTTCCTACACATAAGATAACGGTAAATATAAATTTTTTTTCATAGTCAATTGTTAAGGGGGGCTACTTTATTTTATAGGTAGTGATAAGCAAGCTCTAGTTTGCATTTCTCGCATATGAGTAAAAATAAAAGAGAAACTGTATTCACAAAGAGCCAGTGCCAAATTTTCATCTCTTCATAGATCTTAACAAGGGCAGCATCCTTATAAACAACAACGCATCGAAAAAAATCCTGCAATTCATGAAAAAATCTGGACCAAAAAATAACGTATGTACCATAATTTTATTTTTATTCCCTTAAAGACTATATCCCATAAAAAACTCCACTTAATTTATATTCTAAACTCTGCTGCTCAATAAGTTAATTTTTTAAAGAAATTAGGGAGGTTTGCAGACCAAAAATTAATAACTTGTACAAGGATACTTACATAGACAGTAAATCTTCAGTTTGAGTACAAAGATCAGTAGTTGCGGGCCTGAAAGTATAGAAACACTAATGGTATACTTCAAAAATTAAACTGAAGCAAGACATGAAAAATTAAATACTTTCAGTAGAAATGCTGTGCTTTTCTCTTGGAGATTAAAAGTAGAAAAATGGAATGAACCGCATTAAAGCAGATTTAATAGATATCTAAAAAATGGACAATTATGAATTAATCAAACATAGCATTTTACAAACCAGAAAGAGATAAGATTTTAAAAAATAAAAAAAGAGGCCATAAAAAAACTGTCGTTACTTAGTCCCATAATAACGAGTGTCCGAAGTAATCATGCTAAATACAATGAACAGATTTTTTGAGTAGTTTTTTCATCCACATAAGATAGCAGTAAATATATTTCTTTTTCTTAGTCTATTGCTCAGATGGATTACATTATTTTATAGGTAGTGATAATCAAGTTCTTTTTTGCTTTACTCGTATATGAGAGAAAAATAAAAGATAAACAGTATTCACAAAAAGACAGTACCAAATTTTCATCTATTTGTATCTTTTTGCATTTTTGTACCATAATTTTGTACTTACTTACTTAAAGACTATTTCCAATAACAAACTCAATTTAATTTATATTCTAAACTCTGCTGCTAAATAAGTTAATTTTTTTAAGAAATTAGGGAAGTTTGCAGACCAAAAATTAATAAATTGTACAAGGATACTTACATAGACAGTAAATCTTCAGTTTGGGTACCAAGATCTGTAGTTGCGGGCCTGAAAGTATATAAACACTAATGGTATACTTCAAAAATTAATCTGAGGCAAGGCATGAACAATTAAATACTTTAAGTAGAAATGCTGTGCTTTTCTCTTGGAGTTTAAAAGTAGAAAAATGGTATGAACCGCATTAAAGCAGATTTAATTTATATCTATAAAATGGACAATTATGAGCAATGAGATTTAAAAAAAAAAAAAAAAAAAAAAGAGGCCACAAAAAAGCTGTCGTTCTTAGTCCCATAATAATGAATGTGCGAAGTAATCATGCTAAATACAATGAACAGATTTTTTGAGTAGTTTTTTCATCCACATAAGATAGCAGTAAATATATTTATTTTTCTTAGTCTATTGCTAAGATGGATTACATTATTTTATAGGTAGTGATAATCAAGTTCTTTTATTGCTTTTCTTGTATATGAGAGAAAAATAAAAGATAAACAGTATTCACAAAAAGACAGTACCAAATTTCCATCTCTTCATAGATCTTTACAAGGGCAGCATCCTTATAAACCAAAAAGCCTCGAAAAAACCTGCAATTGATGGAAAATATCTGGACCAAAAATAACTTTTGTACCATAATTTTGTTTCTATTCCCTTAAAGACTATACCCCATAATAAACTCCACTTAATATATATTCTAAACTCTGCTGCTAAAAAATAAGTTAATTTTTCTAAGAAATTAGGGAGGTTTGCAGACCAAAAATTAATAAATTGTACAAGGATACTTACATAGACAGTAAATCTTCAGTTTGGGTACCAAGATCAGTAGTTGCGGGCCTGAAAGTATAGAAACACTAATGGTATACTTCAAAAATTAAACTGAAACAAGACATGAACAATTAAATACTTTAAGTAGAAATGCTGTGCTTTTCTCTTGGAGATTAAAAGTAGAAAAATGGAATGAACCGCATTAAAGCAGATTTAATAGATATCTAAAAAATGGACAATTATGAATTAATCAAACATAGCATCTTACAAACCAGAGAGAGATAAGATTTAAAAAAATAAAAAAAGAGGCCACAAAAAAACTGTCGTTACTTAGTCCCATAATAACGAGTGTCCGAAGTAATCATGCTAAATACAATGAACAGATTTTTTGAGTAGTTTTTTCATCCACATAAGATAGCAGTAAATATATTTTTTTTTCTTAGTCTATTGCTCAGATTGATTACATTATTTTATTGGTAGTGATAATCAAGTTCTTGTTTGCTTTTCTCGTATATGAGAGAAAAATAAAAGATAAACAGTATTCACAAAAAGACAGTACCAAATTTTCATCTATTTGTATCTTTTTGCACTTTTGTACCATAATTTTGTACTTACTTACTTAAAGACTATTTCCAATAACAAACTCAATTTAATTTATATTCTAAACTCTCCTGCTAAATAAGTTAATTTTTTTAAGAAATTAGGGAGGTTTGCAGACCAAAAATTAATAAATTGTACAAGGATACTTACATAGACAGTAAATCTTCAGTTTGGGTACCAAGATCAGTAGTTGCGGGCCTGAAAGTATAGAAACACTAATGGTATACTTCAAAAATTAAACTGAAACAAGACATGAACAATTAAATACTTTAAGTAGAAATGATGTGCTTTTCTCTTGGAGATTAAAAGTAGAAAAATGGAATGAACCGCATTAAAGCAGATTTAATAGATATCTAAAAAATGGACAATTATGAATTAATCAAACATAGCATTTTACAAACCAGAGAGAGATAAGATTTAAAAAAATAAAAAAAGAGGCCACAAAAAAACTGTCGTTACTTAGTCCCATAATAACGAGTGTCCGAAGTAATCATGCTAAATACAATGAACAGATTTTTTGAGTAGTTTTTTCATCCACATAAGATAGCAGTAAATATATTTCTTTTTCTTAGTCTATTGCTCAGATTGATTACATTATTTTATAGGTAGTGATAATCAAGTTCTTGTTTGCTTTTCTCGTATATGAGAGAAAAATAAAAGATAAACAGTATTCACAAAAAGACAGTACCAAATTTTCATCTATTTGTATCTTTTTGCACTTTTGTACCATAATTTTGTACTTACTTACTTAAAGACTATTTCCAATAACAAACTCAATTTAATTTATATTCTAAACTCTGCTGCTAAATAAGTTAATTTTTTTAAGAAATTAGGGAAGTTTGCAGACCAAAAATTAATAAATTGTACAAGGATACTTACATAGACAGTAAATCTTCAGTTTGGGTACCAAGATCAGTAGTTGCGGGCCTGAAAGTATAGAAACACTAATGGTATACTTCAAAAATTAAACTGAAACAAGACATGAACAATTAAATACTTTAAGTAGAAATGATGTGCTTTTCTCTTGGAGATTAAAAGTAGAAAAATGGTATGAACCGCATTAAAGCAGATTTAATTAATATCTATAAAATGGACAATTATGAGATTAATCAAACATTGCATCTTACAAACCAATGAGAGAGATGAGATTTAAAAAAATAAAAAAAGAGGCCACAAAAAAGCTAGCTCTACTTAGTCCCATAATAACGAGCAGGCGAAGGAATCATGCTAAATACAATGAACAAATTTTTTTGAGTAGTTTTTTTCCTACACATAAGATAATGGTAAATATAATTTTTTTTTTTTCAAAGTCAATTGTTAAGGGGGGTTGTTACTATATTTTATAGGTAGTGATAAGCAAGCTCTAGTTTGCATTTCTCGTATATGAGAAAAAATAAAAGAGAAACTGTATTCACAAAGAGACAGTACCAAATTTTCATCTCTTCATAGATCTTTGCAAGGGCAGCATCCTTATAAACAACAAAGCCTCGAAAAAACCTGCACTTCATGAAAAAATCTGGACCAAAAAATTAACTTTTGTATCATAATTTTGTTTTTATTCCCTTAAAGACTATACCCCATAATAAACTTCACTTAATTTATATTCTAAACTTTGTTGCTAAATAAGTTAATTTTTTTAAGAAATTAGGGAGGTTTGTAGACCAAAAATTAATAACTTGTAAAAGGATACTTACATAGACAATAAATCTTCAGTTTGAGTACCATGATCAGTAGTTGCGGACCTGAAAGTATAGAAACATTAATGGTTTACTTCAAAAATTAAACTGAAACAAGACATGAACAATTAAATACTTCAAGTTAATATGGAGTGATTTTTTTTAATTTTTTTTAGCAGCCATCTAAAGGAATGTTATCAATGTGGGATCAAGCAAATGGCCAGCAGATGGCTATAACCCTTAGATAATAATGGACTGTACTATAAGTATGAATTGTATTTTATATCGAAGATATAATAATACAAAGTTTTAGCTAAAAACAGTGATTGTGTTTTATACACCACTCTAGATACATGCTCTGCCTTGTGATTTCTAAATACAATACTAACTAACCAATAATTTAAAAAAATGACCACGGGTCATTCATGAGTCTTTTAATTCTAAATAAATAAAAAGAAAAAAAGGTACCGTGCATTTGAATAGCTGAATATCTCATCTAGTCTTTCAGGAATCTGGAAGGAAGAAAAATTACAAGATTCAATAAATATCACTTTTGAACATTTAACATTATTGGCAAAAAAATTATTAAAACATTAAATTAAGAATAACATTAAATGTGGCTTCTAGGCCATATAATTAAAGATTTAAAATACAAGTAAACCCGCACTCCTAAAACCATGAGCAACAGACACCAAGGCAGAAGAGGCTGTTCAGTGGTGCAGTGAGCCTCACAAATACTCTAGAGGGCCTAATGACAGGGACTGGATGTGATAAAATTCAATTTTAAAGTCATTTGTTTCATTTAAAAAAATACTTCGTGCAGATGTTGCTTAATTAATCTAAGGATATTTGTCATGTTTCATTTTTGTTTGATATAAGGAACAGTAATTGAGGAAATTTAATTTATAAGCCAGAGAGACCAATCCTCTTAATAGGTATGACCTTTAAGCTTTGCTGTAGACTGGCCACGAAGGAAGATTGGATGAACCTCATCGCTGAGGAATTTAAAAAAAATTTGTAACCGAAAAAGCTTTTATTTTAGCTAAAGTTTCAGCCTGAATTTTAGGCCTTCATCAAGGCTGAATATGAGAAAAAAAATACAAAATAATATTGAAACACGTCTATGTCATAATTTAACAAATGAATAAATAAATGAAAATATAACACTATGTAATCAACTGAATAAAATAAATGAAAACTGGATACTTAATATATTGGAGAGAAAAAAAAATATTCTGGAAGTAACATTATGCTAATACATAATTAATATACTGATTCTTTTTACTTACAGGGTTCTTTGTTTATCCTATAAATGCCGCATCAAAATTTTGAGTGGTGCAGGGGATTTCGTAAATGATGTTAAACCTGTCAGTATGGGGAATGGGGTCTCTCAGTTTATTGTATAAGTTTTGTA
>KZ809021.1:119405-140176 GCA_000696205.2 Oncopeltus fasciatus | reverse complement strand
AGTTAATAATGATCTATTTTAGAATTATTTATTTATTTAATTTAATTTTCTTAATGAAGCTTATTGCATAGAATATCTCTCTTGATTAATGGTGGTTTTGTGTAATATAGGCTCTGATGTCGGAAACTAGGCCTTTCAAAAGTCGATAATCCCAATAAAAACTTCATAAGTAAGATGGAGACTTTAATTCTTTCATTATGTAATTTATGACTAAGAGGAGTCAAAGAGTGTGAGATTAATAAAAGAAATTAACTCAAATACGCCGCTCAGGAACCTTGGAAAAATCATCTTCATCGTGACCGGCTGCACACCAAAGGGATTCCCGAATAGTTTGGGCTTAAAATATTTATATATAAGGACCCGTCATGCGTAATTATATTTAGAATGATTGGAACATCATTCCAAATATATCAATTATAATTGGATTGTAGGGAGACAAGTAGAAACCACAGAAAGAAGATTGTTCGCCTTTGAAAACATAGATCGCATTACCTGGAAAGCAGCTAACTAAACTTTTCTGCAATATACTTACTTCGTCACAGAAGAAGAAATTTTAAAAGCTCTACCAAACGAAGAGTAGAATTGTCTACTCATCACAAAACACTGTGGTCAACTTGACGGAAGAGAAGTTTCCCAGGAAAAGATTGCCTTGCAGATTTATGGTATGGTTACAGAAACTTAAATAAAATCAGAGTTTTGGGTTCTGTAATATACGTCCACGTTTCAAAAGAATACATTAAAAGAAGATTTAGTCATCGTTCTCGAAGACTGCTTATTATGGACTATACAGCCAATGGATACGGAATGTAAGACAAGAGTCAACCGAATTGTGAAAACTCTTGTACCATAAAGTTTCTTGACTTTTAACCTGTCAGATTTTATTATGATAATCTACAAAAAGCCCCTAATGGGGAATGGAAGAAGAAAAAAATGGCTATGGTTAAAAATGAAGTTTTTGTATTTGTTTCTACGGAAAAAATACATCTGATTTAGAACCTCTTACTAGCAAATAGGTATTTTCAATTATAAATTATGGTAGACATAAAGGCTTACTTAAGTGGCTCGTAAGATTGAAGAAAACTTAACATTTAATGAAACATACAGCCCTTTGAGCAATATTTCAATTTTATGATAGTCACAAGCTAGGAGTGTAAGTGGAAATGAGATTTCAAAGATTTGACATTAAAACTGATTTTTTGTATGAACGTTTAAATATTAATAAGTTCAGGCTTTTGCCTGAAGGGGAAACAACAAGCAATTGAAGCAAGCATTAAATTTGTTAAGGTGGAATTTATTTATATCCAACAAATAGTTTTTAAAAATGTCAGGTTTATTAATAATTAGTGTCTATATAGAATATATTATACGTGATAAGAACGATTAAATAATTTAACTATTCTTAACTCTCTGATTTGAATTTGAAGAGAAATATTATGACACACAATATCAATCACATGAGGAGAGAAGGAGACCAATGACACCACTCTCAAATTATTTACAGATTATGTCCCCAGGAGGTCTGGGGGCCATCTTCGTTTTAGTCGTCGGGGTGGATCATAGGGGTTGGAGTCCGATGACAGGAACTGGGCACATGGATTAGGGTGAAATTGGAGTTTACAGTGGAGGAGCGTGAAGCGAGTGGAGATGAAGTCTTGGACGAATGGGATATTATAATCTTGATGTAGGGTAGAGTTCGAGACGTAGTATGGAGCATTTGCAATAACTCTTAGGATTTTGGATTGGAAGGATTGAATACGTTGGATGCTGGAAGGCTTAGCGGCACCCCAGAGTTCAGCACCGTATGTCCAGATCGGTAGTATTAGTGTTTTATAGAGAGTCAGTTTATTCTCTGTTGTGAGCTGTGAACGCCTGTTTATAAGTCTGTATAAGAGTCCGTAGCTTCTGTTGAGTTCTTGTCGTTTGATTTTTATATGTTGGCTCCAAATAAGTTGTGAGTCAAGGTGGAACCCAAGGTAACGGACTGAATCAAGGAGGGGTATAGGGATATTATTAAATGTGACATTATAGGGGGAATCTTTTCTTAGTTGAAAATTTACCTGTACGCATTTGGACTCATTTATCTTTATTCTCCATTTGCTACACCAGTGCTGAATGGCATCTAGGTGGTTTTGTAGAATATTGGAAGCGGTTTTAGGATCAGGATGGGAAGTGAGGATTGCTTTGTCATCTGCAAATAGGGCCAGTAGGGTATTAGGATGGGTGGGGATGTCCGCAGTGTAAAGGGTAAAAAGGATAAGTCCAAGCACACTGCCCTGTGGAACGCCCGCTTTCACAGGGAAGTGTTCAGAGTAATCTGATCCTTGCCGGACCCTAAAGAAACGGTTAGAGAGATAAGATTTAAGGATTAGATAGATGGTACTTGGGAATATGGACTTGAGCTTATATAATAGTCCAGAATGCCATACTCGGTCAAATGTTTGAGTGACGTCCAAGAATGCACCAGGGCAGAATTCTTTTCGCTCGAGGAAAGAGGAAAAGTAATCTAGTACGGAAGCCAAACTGATGATTGGGAAGGACATTTGAGGAATTTATGATAGGCATCATTCGTTTTAGAAGAACTTTCTCAAATACCTTGGACATTAAAGGAAGAAGGCTGATTGGTCGATAGGATGATGTTTTGTGAGCAGGTTTACTGGGTTTGGGAAACAGGATTATTTCAGAGAATTTCCAGAGAAGTGGAAAGTGGGTGGTTCGAAGGACACTATTATAGAGGTATGTCAGGAAAATAATTGCTTTTTGGGGTAGGTTTCGAAGTATTAATCCGGTGATTAAATCATAGCCGGGTGCTTTGCGTTTAGGCAGATGGTTAATAATATACTTGACCTCAGATGGTGTTACTGCCCTAATCGGCAAGGACATTGGTAATGGTGTGTCCAGTGACTCCTCAACCTTTGCATTATTGGACAAACTGTTAGGATCTGGATGAGGAGTAAATGTTTGTTTTAGATGTAGAGCAAACATTTAGCCTTTTCTTTGTTGGAAGAGGCCCAGGAGCCATCTTCTCGACGCAAGGGGGTGGAAGGTTCATGGTGTTTCAGAATTCTGCGAGTTGCAGTCCAGAGGGATTTGTCTGCTGCTGAGAGGCTTGACAGGTAGGCATTAGATGCCTTATTTCGTAAATCACCTAGTTTTTGTTTTACGAGACGGGATAGCTGGTTGAACTTCCTACGGTCTGTGGGATGCCTGAACCTGTGAAACAGGGCTCGAGCTTTACGCTTTGCCAGTATAAGGTTTTTAATTGTATCGGGGAGGGGCTCTGGCGAATATGACTGGATGCAGTTAAATTTTGAGTTTGCCTCCCAGAGACACTGCTGGATCGTGACAGTAAAGAACTGGACACCTTCGTCCAGCTCTTGAGGAGTTTTCAAGGAGACTCCGAACTCAAGCGACTCTTCAAGTAGAGTTCTGAAAAATGGTCAGTCAATGGGTGTGAGTGACAGTGTCAGGAGGACACGGCTATGGTCAGAGGAAAGATCATTTAACGTAGTTACGGAGTGGTGAAAAGGAATAAGATTTTTACAAATGAAAAAATCCAGGGTATCTGTGGGCCAGTAGGTAGGGGAGGAGAGACATAAAGTACGGAAATTGTGAGAGAAAATAACATTATACAGAGCACGGCCTCGGGAGTTGGTCGCTCTCGTGCCCCACTGAAGGTGTTTCGCATTATATTCTCCGCCAGAGAGGAAACGGGGACCTAAGGATTTAAAGTGCTCTTGGAATTGGCTTGAGGTGATAGGTTTGTTAGGTGGGCAATACACTGCGGAAAGGGTAATTGGAGACGTGGTAGTATGGATAGACCCTGAAGTGGATTGAAGTAAGTCTGTAGGAGTGGAAGGTATACAATGATGAGTATGGAAAGTGCGAATGAGGAGCGCAGTTCCACCATGAGCTCGTCCGTCTGGGTGATCAGTTCGGTAAGTTGTGTAGCCTGGTATGTAGAGTTTTTTTTTTTTATTTAGTCGTGTTTCGGTAAGTAATAGTACATCTATACCGTTATCTTCAAACTGTCAGTTTGAGTTCGTTTGTGTGTGTTTGGATGCCGTTAGCATTCCAAAGGAGGACGGAGAAGGATTTAGGATTGAAAGGACTCATTTTAAGATAGATGAGGTAGTCAGTTATCTAGTACTGTTGTCAGTAGGCTTATAAGAGGGGTAAGAAGGACGCGGAAATCGGAGAAGAAGGAATGGAGCATGGCTTGGAGATCAAAGCTGGTGATGGAGGAACATGGGAGATGGCAGGTCGCTCCCTCCTGGATGGCTGTCGTTGAGGAAGAGGCGCTTCTTGTCTGGGTTGGTCCGCCTGTGGCTGTTGAATCTGAGGTTGGTGTCTGCCCCGTGACAACGATCTCAGCCTGGATTGTGGCTCCTGGTTGGTCGATTGTGGGGTCTCTCTCTGTCCATTTAGTGCGTCTCTGTAGGAGATTCCAGACTGGATGGTCCTTGAAGTGGGGCTTGGGTTGGAGGTTGTTGTGTTGGCACCTGAGGGTTCATTACCATCTGCTGGACCTTCTTGTATATATCACAACCCCTGTAGCTAGCAGGGTGGCTTTTTCCGCAGAGGGCACAGGTTGCTGGTTCCACCACATTTTACGCACCGAGGGCTGTAGTTACATCCAAACTTAGTATGCCCAAATTGCTGGGATTTATGGCACTGAACTTTTTTCCTTTTTACGTAGGGCTTTTCAACCCTTATTTTTGTGTGGCATAGTGCCGGAATTGTGTATATGTCTTGTACGTTGGGCGTTTTTTCGACTGTCATTCGACTGATACATGTGTATTTCCCTCGGCCTACTTTCTCATCCAACTGTCTACACATTAGGCGGAAGTTCGTTATGTTTTTCACAAATATTGGAGGGGGCTTTGGTATTCGGTGTGGCGATTCTGAGGTCTCCATGTTCTCTTAATTAGAGAGAACGTTAAATGGGTTCGCAGTCAAAAATGGCGATGTTTCTGTGTGTTGTGTTGTATTCTGTGCGATTTCTGAGGGTGGGACTGTTGGTGGTGATGGAGGTCTATTCGTGGCAGAGGGTTGGCTATTTTCATTGGTATTTTCACTCATGTTGGTGGCTGAAGATGACTTCGTGACTTATTATTTTTGATCTCGTGTTTGGGCTTGTTTTTTTTTGGGGGGGGGGGGGTGACATTTGTGAGCCTCCCGCTGAATGAGGGCGCTTTCCTTTCATCGCTAATACTTTATGGTGAAAAGCGTCACTCTTATGATAAAAGTTAAATCAAAATATTGCGGATGCAGTAAATATAAATATTTACTGCTCCTTATCTCTGAGCTGGGGGCCGAGTGGAGCCATCTAATCCTCCTTTTGTTATCGATAAGCCGGGTAGCCTGAGCTGCTACTGTGCTGGAGGTGGAGAGGTGCGAACCTGCCCGAGCACATTTTGCCTCTCCTCGCTATTAAAGAAAAAATTGAGTATTTCACTCACTTGGTACGGTTCTGTTACTCGGCGAAATCCCTCGAAACTTCGTCACAGTCTTCACGCTCGCTACATCTTCAACCGTGACCAGTTTGATAACAAAGAAAGCACTAAAAATGACTTCAAGAGAAACAATTGCAGAGAGCCAACAATAAACGTCCTCTCTCTGCAATGGCTGCTGTCGAACTCAGGAAGAATATTTAAGGAAGTAAGTATAGGTATCATTAATTTTAGAAAATTTTCAAATACCTTGGAAATGACAGGGAGAAGGCTAATTGGTGGACAGGATAATGTGTTAGAAGCAGTTTACTGGGTTTAAGAAACATGATTATTTCAGAAAAATTCAGAGAAGTGGAAAGTGGGTGGTTTGAATGATACAATTATAGAATAAAGCCAGGAAGACAATTGCTTTTTTGGGTAGATTTCCAAGGGTTAGCCCGGTAATACTAATGACCTTTTATAGCCGGGTGCTTTGCGCTTAGGCAGATGGTTAATAATGTACTTGACCTCAGAAGATTTTACTGCCTTAATCGGTAAGAACATTGGTAATGGTTTGAATTACCATTACCTCTGAATTATTGGACAAAATATCGTGATCTGGATGAGGAGTAAAAGTTTGCTTTAGATGCTGGGGAAAGTAGCGGTGTAGCCAGTGATCAGTACACAGCTGTATATAGCGCTCCGTCTTTCCAACTATAATATACGAGTTGTAGCGGTGTAGCCAGTGATTAGTACACAGCTGTATATAGCGCTCCGTCTTTCCAACTATAATATACGAGTTGTGGGAAGAACTGAGATTTCAAACTCTTCATACATTTGCAGTGAAGTGTCAGTGACATGTGAGTGCAGTTTCAGCTCGAATCGTCGCGAGGATCACATCTAAACAGTGAGTAAAGCGAACTACTTTTGTAGCTAAATAATCTAAAGGGTTATTATTATTTCTACCACCAATGAATATAGGCAATCATTATCATCAGGTGATTGCTAGTGGAGGGCGAAAAGGGAAGCGTCGTGGCGCACCCATGACCCCTCGTAAAGATAAGAGGCGGCATTCCGCCAGTAGCACTCAGTTGGAAAGAGACTAACTACAGTCACGCCCGTGAAGATAACTGTTAAATGCACAACTGTTATGTCCCTAAAACTTGTAGCTTTTTCGTATAATAAATCATGTTCGCGTGCAATACTGTCATCGTCATCTATTGGCTCCGTAGAATAATCACTAATAATGACCCGGCGGACCGGTTTTATCACAAGGATAAGATAATAAACCGCGCGGGGCAGTGCTACATGCTACACCACACCATCCGTGAAACGTGGATTAGGTGTATAGGTGTAGCATGTAGCACTGCCCCGCGCGGTTTATTATCTTATCCTTGTGATAAAACCGGTCCGCCGGGTCATCGCCCAAGGTCCCTTGCGGATGTAGCACTATAAATTGAGAATTGTTCTTAGTCTTTATACATTCTCACTCTGTTTATTCAAGTGACGGGATCTGTGCCGCATTGATTGTTCCTACCCTTCTCTCCCGTTGTCCCGGCGGTACCTTTTGGCACCGTTGTTCCTGTTCGGACGGGGTGAACTCGTTCCCGCCGACGCCGCTTGGGTCTGAGGATCTCTGTGTTGGAACCGATAGGCGTATTTGATGTTTCCTTCGTTAAAAGGCCCTCCTCTTTCCTGGAATGAGAAAGGATATATGTTAGTTCCGAGCAAATGCTCCGCACCGGCTTTTAATCCAAGGCCAATCGCCCCCACCAAAGAATGCCAATTTCCTTTTGTTACAAAATTTTCCCCAAACTTTCCAATTGCTAATAAGTCTGCTTTTTGAATGTCCCTAAAACTTGTAGCTTTTTCGTATAATAAATCATGTTCGCGTGCAATACTGTCATCGTCATCTATTGGCTCCGTAGAATAATCACTTTTTCCAGGACCAAAATAATTATGCCTGGCCCACATAAGTACCTTCAAAACGGCGCCGGAACGTTTCGTCTTCTATTGTCTTGTCTAAGTATTCGTCTGTTTCACTGTCGCTCGAACTCATTCTACCTGCAAGTAAAACATAATCAGTATCCCGCTGCGGTACATAGAAAGGGCCCACAATCCGACCCGTAACAGAATAGTGACAACTACCATATTAACAATCAATACCAGGTATGCAAGTTTAAAATGTCGTTTATTTCTTAAAATATATACACAGTAATTTAAAAAAAAGTATAATATATTTTATTCAAAGTACTGGCCCTCGCTTTCTACACATTTTGTCCATCTCTCGGGCAATATATGGATACCATTCCAAAAGAATGCTTCATCTTTATTTGAAATCCATTCATCGAGCCATTTTCGTACGTTTTCGAAATTGTTGAAGTGTTGCTCCGCCAATGAGTGTCCCATCGATGAGAAGAGGTGATAATCAGAAGGCGCCAGGTCAGGTGAATACGGCGGGTGGGGTAGGAGTTCCCAACCAAGCGAAGAAATCGTTTCCTTAGTCAATCTGGCTGAATGTGNGGTTTTCTGAGGTGAAAGTTAGCTACTATTTGGTTGGAGTTTAGCTACTATCTGGGATTCATATTGCTAACTAAAGAAATCTTATTTTTATGAGCAACACTGTGAATTTTTTAATATGAATAGTAACTAACTAGAATTTTTAAATACAATTGAAGATAGTTTTGTTTTTTCAACCTTAAAAAAAAAAAAAAGTGAAGTGATTTGCATTTTGGAAAACAGCAGCCCCTTATACTTCTATTTAAATAAAAGAAACTAAACTTAAAAGCAAACTCAGTTTGAGGAACCAAGGTGGAAGAGCTGAGAAATAGGCGTTCTTATAGTGATAATGTTTTCCACATGAACTTACCAAGTCTTTGCTTTCACCTTTCCCATTCACCTTTTTCTTACGAGACTTCTTCTTCTCTCTACCAATGCTCTCCTCACTAGAAAACAAAATTAAACATTACAGACAAATATCATTGAATTGCATATGAAATTTTATATAATAATGTATAAAATTTATCTCTCATTTTTGAATAAGAAAAAAAAGAAGAAAATCATTTTAAGCGTTAAAAAGGCTGTAAATTAGTCAAGAATAGGTTATTTTATTACATATTCAATTATCTATCTAAGTGCATTCAAGTTCTAAAATAGTGCATGAAGACATTTTGTTTTATTTGATAATGATATTTGAAACAAAAAAAAAATAGAGTGAGGAATTAAGATACCGAGTTATTTAGGTTGGTTTAACAATTTATTTTGTAAGAAATAAATTTAAGACCTGCTACAGAACTTGGGAGAATGGAGCTAAACCAAACTAAGTTTTAAAATAATGGTTCAAGTAATACCATAATCTACTATCAAAAAAATAATTTTTAAGAGACAAAATTGGACTGATCAATAGCTCAAATAATAAAATATTGTTTCTCTGTTTTTGTCTGTCTTTGAAATAAAGTTTTCAGATTATATGCTAGGATCAGAACTTTCAAGAATTCTATATATTATCTTTTTTCTACAATCTCTCAGATAGTTTTATTTATTTTCCTCGCCCTACCATCAAGAGATATCAGTCCTCTGGGTTAAGAACTTAAGCATTAAAAACAGATTTAGGTAGTCTGGTCTATGACCAAACCATCTAAGGGCCCTCAAAACAAAAACAAAATAAGTCCTGAGCATTACATTACATTAGATTACTAATTACGCTAGTAATCTAACGATTATCGTACTGCCAACATCTCACCGAAGCCGTACTTAGGCCGACGCTGCCTGCACACCTGTCTTTGACTGCCGGCCGGCCTCATCGGTTCAACCAGACTACCTTTTCGTCCTCACCCGGATTCGACGCAGTGTGTGATTTCAACATTCTTGTGTTCCGGGCTCACTATCAGGTCAGACCTATTATTTATTCCTTCTCTCTCTCCTTCGTACAGCAAGAATCTTCTTCACACAATTTGTACAGACTATTTATGTTTACTGTTTATTAATTTATTATTCGAGTTGTTATTTTTATATTAAGGTAATTTATTTTATAACTCACTTGAATACAATTTTTTATTTATTTTTAGATCTAGTGCCAATAAACCAATTTCATTGTAAACCTATAAATTCTGCGCCTTTTATTTCTTAAAACATCAAAATTTTTCTTGCCCCCTCTTTTATTGAAATTGATAACAATTTATATGCTCATTGTATTCATTTATGCTATACCAATATTATTGTGAGCTAATTCAGAAGTCACAATCAATATTGGGAAATTCTTCATTGCATAAACTACTACAACCAGACCCGGCATTTAGTGTATGAGGATTTTTACCTTTGGTTCAGCCTCCGCACGCAACATTGTGGCCTCCGTGGCAACAATAGATAACTGTTGATGCACGTTCGACAAATCCCCGAATATCCGATAATGATAATCGCGATAATTTTGTTTTGTGTATCTTAATTGCGTCCTGAAAGATTGTGTGTCTTTCAGTTATATATTTAAAATCCGATTGTAGCCATTGATCCGCCATTGTGATGTTGTGATCGGGAACAACTATTACCTTTTCGAAATATTCGATAAGGGTGGCAACGGTAGGTTTTCTTGTAATTGCCGTCCTTCTTTCGTGAGAGTTTCCGCGTCCCGAAATAGCCGGATCATATTGCGATAGACGTCCGGATGTGTTATTTTGTTGAAAACGAACTCCGCATATCGAGAAGTTGTTTTCCAACGCTGTGCTTTCGGTACTTTTCTTGCTTCGGCGTACGGCATTATTCGGAGCGATATTAAATGTGTCCCACTTGATGCCTCCGAAGTGCAACCAACACCCTGACCATCCCGGTAACGTCGAATAATGTTGGAGGGCCGTAAGATAAATTGCGAGGGAATCGTCAGTTCCTCGTCTGACGACCCGTCTGCAGAATCGACGTTTCTTTCCTCGTCCGATCCGTCCGTATGCCTGTGAGCAATCCTGGATTCCTGCGCACCGACATTGTCTGTTGTTGTACGAGCAGTCGTGGATAAAGTGGAAATGTGGTGTGGTCGTTTCCGTGTGTGCGAAACCGAATTGCAATCCGTCGTGTCTTCGTCCCAATTGAGATAAATGCTTACGGACGTCCTCAATGAAGTCTCTATACGATTGATGTCTTCCGGGGTGCCAAACGGAATGAACAATTGATTCTCGGATATAGTATTGAGAGTTTGTAAGTAGTTCCGCGAGTCCGTCTGGTCCGTCGAGCGGTTGTCCGTAAATAAAACTTTCGATAAAGTCATCAATATATGCTCCCACATCCGTGGGGCTGGGTCCGGTAGAGAAAATATGTTTCTTGTCGCTCGAGTCAGAAATTGTTTTAGGTCGTCTTCTTGCAGTATGTCTGTTGTCAAAACTGTTATCAGAAATTGACTTACGGGTCTCCATGATGCTTTCCTTATCGCCTTCTTCTTCGCTGGAGGACCATCTGGGCAGGGAGCAGCCGCGGCTTCTTCTGCTTGGCCCAGCATGTGTTTCTGAGAATAACATTCTTCGTCGGACTGTAAAGTAAAACATAATCAGTATCCCGCTGCGGTACATAGAAAGGGCCCACAATCCGACCCGTAACAGAATAGTGACAACGTTTTACTTACCATAGCATTAATTAAATGTTACGGGTCGGACTTTCTGTCCGATCTCCTAGTCCTTATCTCACTTTATTCTGTAAACCCCAGATTTATCCTCAGGATTAAAAATATTCTTAGGCCGGCTTTACAACTTGTTAAGGGTGGGACATTTTTTATAAGTTATATTTAAATTTTCTATTCGGTGGATGCGCGTTATATTTCCAGATAAAGGACCAAGTAGTGGAATACTGCTCCATGTATTCTTATCTCTGGATTGATTATTTTCTACAACTTTGTCCTTGACGTTAATTTTTCCAAGGAAACGATTTTTTAAAAGTCATGGAAATTCAGTCATGGAAATTCAGTCATGGAAATGTGAACTTAGGGACAGGACGTCCTCTCTCATCTTCATGATAGCCCTGAAGATGGCTTACAATGTAAGCCGAAACGTTTTTTTTTATTTGTATTTTTTGGATCTACCTTGACCGAACCCCAACTAAAATCATCTTAGGATTTTTTAAAAGTTTTTTTATTATATTTTTATTGTAACCGTTTTTTATTGTCAAATATTTAATGTAATTTAATTCAATATCAAAATCGGTTTTTGAAAGTGGGATGTTTATTAGTTGTCAATATAATATATAAAAAGTGTGAGTTTTGTTTTGGGGTCCTGAAATGACATTGCGGTATGGTGGTGTCTGTTGACTAGGCTTTGCAGTATATTTTGAATTTACATTTTTTTTCGGAATGCAAAATTGTAAGGTCCTACCTAGACCTAATATAAACTATCTTTTTATATAATCTGTTTATTTCTTTCTCCATAGTAAATTTAATATTTAGTTTACGCGAATTTAAATAATCATAAAAATAGATCTAAGTCACCATCATCCCCCCAGAAAATGCAAAAATTATCAACGTATCTTTTCCATAGTATAACATTTTAAGATAAGGATTTACCTTTCGTTTTATACACATCGTCTCAAACCAATCCATGTATATATTAGCTGCTAAGAGGCTTGTTCATCTGCCAATATCAAGTACCTCGTTTTGCGATTTAAATATAGTATTAAATTAAAAATAATTTTGAGGATTAGGATTAGGATCAGGTTATAGTGCGATCAACATCATGGTCATTACGCCCTGATTGTTGGGTTAATTATATTTTTTTCATATATGCCTGTTTCTCTTAAAATGCACATAAGTTTGCCTACATTGGATTCATGGTTTGCCAGGGATGCTGACAGTTGTCTTGGGAGGTTTTTGCATGTAAATAGATTAGTGTACTATGGGCATTCCTCGATGAAATGTTGAACGCTCATTTGAGAGCTACATTTATGGCATATTGGCGGTTGATCTTTAGTGATTAGATGCATGTGGGTAAGATTGGTGTGACCTATTCTAAGTCTGGTTAATACGACTTCTTCTCTTCTGTTCTCCCGGTTCGATGTGGACCACTCCTTGGTGGTGTTATTAATTCTTTGCAGTTTATTGTTGGTCGATTCGGACTTCTAGAGAGTGTCCCAGTCCAAATAAGGTTTTCTTTTAAGCCAAGTCTTGACATCTCTTGACATCTCTGGGTTTTACAATGTTTGTGGGTGGAGTGTCCTTAATGGCTGCTTCCTTAGCTGCATTATCAGCCATCTCGTTTCCCCTTATACCTGTGTGTGATGGAACCCACAGGAGTGTTATTGTTTTGTCCTGCTGTTCAAGGGTGCGAATATAATGAAAGAATTTTTTTTTTTTGTAGGATACCTTGATTTTTATCATTTTTTATACTTTTTAGAGAAGAGAGCGAGTCGGAGCATATGATAAAGTCTTTTTTGTCTGATGTAATGACATGATAGAGAGCTAGGCATAGGTAGTGCTTGCATTTCAGCCGTGAATATTGAAGCCATAGGTGGAAGTTTTTGCAGTATTTTGTGGTCTTTAAAGACTACTGCTAGGCCTACATTGTCCTCTTGTTTTGAGCCATCTGTGAAGAAAAATTCTTTATTTGAGTAAGCTTGTATAACTTAATTTACTTTTCCTAGTTTTTCGCTTGTGGTGTAATTTTTGTTGAAATTTGTTAATCGTAGGTCAATTATGGGGATTTTTCTTTTCCACGGGGTTCTTCAGTTTCGCATTCCTGTATGTTTACTGTTGGGACAGAGGAGATCATGCTCCTCTGGCGGATCGCTAATGGGGCTGGGCGTTGTGGGTTTTGTTGATATATTGAAAGATATTTGGGCTCGAATATGTAGTTGTAAGCTCGATTCGTTAAGTAATTTAGCTAAGTAGGAGCTGGATAGCAGTTTTCGGCGAATGAAAAGTGGAGGAACTCCAGATTCGGAGTAGAGGCTCATGATTGAACTGGTCCTGAAGGCGCCTGTAGCTAGGCGGATTCCCGAGTGGTTAATCGTGTCCAGGTACATGAGATGGATTTGTCTAGCTGAGGAGTAGATCATGCTGCCATAGTCTATTTTAGATATTTTGAGGCTTTTAAATATCATGAGGAGAGATCTAACATCTGCTCCCAATGATGTTTTTGAAAGAACTTTTTGAAGGTTTAATCTTTTGCAGCATTCCTCTTTAACATTTTTGAAATGGCTTAGCCATGATAATCTTTCATCAACTGTAACTCCTAGAAATTTGGTTTCATTTGTAAAAGTAATATTTTGATCGTTGAGAATTATTATAGGAGGTGGGCTAGGATTCCTTTTGTGAAGAACCGGATGCATTTTGTTTTGTTTGCTGATAACCTAAGATTGCTTGATGTGGCCCAGTTGCTAAGCTTGTTAATTGTACTTTGAAGGAGCCTAGTAGCTCAATCAATGTTTGTGAAGCGGATGAATATTTTAAGGTCGTCAACGAATAAGGAGGCTTTAATAGGCGATGGAATATGTGAGACTATAGAATTGATAGCTATTGAAAAGAGGACACAGCTAAGAACACTTCCTTGTGGAACACCGTTATGTAAGGGTCTTCGTCTCGAGAGTTTGTTTCCAACAGGCCAAGTTTAAGTGACAGTGCTCAAATTCACACAGTTTAGTGAAGAACCATGGAGCAACAATCAATTAATACGTGAGTAATCATGGTATAAATTAGTGCTCTAGACTTTGTACAGTGCAATTGTTATCAGTGAAGGGGGAACGACACGTTCTGTCCTACTGCTAGTCCTAACTGAAAGTAGTATGGGAGAAAGTGTCCTGACGTCAGGCAGCCTCCGTGCCTTGGTCTGATAAAAGGCCGTCTCTCTACTTGAGAGCCCCCGCTCGACCCGTTCGGACGCGAGTTCGAAACCAGCCGTCTCAAACATTTCTCTCTCTCTCTCTCTCTCTCTCTCTCTCTCTCTCTCTCGCGAGACTGCTAGCCAGAGTCATCAGGGCTCGTCCAACAGCACACTGTCATCCCCGACAGGCGATAACACAAATATTTCCTTAGGCCTCAATGACACAACACTTAATAATAATGCCCCACCCGGCCTTCACTGAATCGCCGTTCTTCACGCCAAACCCTTTCAGCGCTCTCCTCACAGAGGAAAACGTAATGGAAACGACGACCACCCCGAAAATTCCCAAGCCCCCACCAATATTCGTCAAAAATATTAAAAATTTCCTTTTAATGTGCACACAACTTGACCAAATAGTTGGCAGGCAAAATTATAAATGCGTTAGCAGACAGTCCGATACTAAATTAAATCCTAACACTCCTGATTCCTACCGCGCTATAGTAAAATACCTGAAAGACACAAAAGCCGAGTACCACTCGTACCAACTCCAAGAAGATCGAGTAATTCGAGTAGTTATTCGATATCTTCACCACACAACTCCCACTGAGACAATAGCAGAAGAACTCTTAGAGCGCGGGTTCAAACCGAAAAGTGTCCTGAATGTCCTTGAAACCCGGCGAGGAACTGAGGGAATTTATAAAGTGCCACTCCCGCTATTTTTTGTAGATCTGGAGAGAACAACAAATGTCAACTCCATTTATAACCTCACAGACTTATACCATACAAAAGTAGTGGTAGAAAAGCCTCACCCTCGTCGTGACATAATTCAATGCCAGCAGATGCCAACAGTATGGTCACTCATAGAGCAACTGTAACCACCTCCCTCGCTGTGTCAAATGCGGGGAAAATCATGAGAGCTGAGACTGCCAGAAGACCAGGGACACTCCAGCCACCTGTGCTCTCTGCTCCAAGAGTCACCCAGCTAACTATAAAGGCTGCGATGCATACCAGCAGCTGAGGATACGAACGCAGCGTGAGCCTTCTGCCCAGGGCCCAAGGCCAGCGAGGACCCTCGGCTCAACAACAGCGAGGACCCGCGGCCCAGTCTCAGAGAGAGCCCTCTAATCAACGCCAGCAAGGACGTCCTACCCAGCACCAGCGAGGACCGCCTGTCCAGCACCAGCAAGTGCTCCTGTAAGGTACGTTCAGGAGAATCACTCTTACTCCTGTGCCGCCAGACAGGTCAAGCTTAAAGACAAAATCCCGCCACTGCCGCAGAGACAACCCCCTCAGCAGCAGCTAGCACCCCACGAGTGTCACGCGGCCGATTCCCAAACTCCTCCACCTCCTACTTCGTCCGACATGTACTCTATCATGGAATCTTTATTGCCAGAACCCAATCCATGATGGAGTCCATGTTAAATCCCCTCATTAATCTCATTACAGCTTTCAGTAATGCTTTAATCCACACACTTACCTTTCCTGTACCTCAACCATGAATTCCCACACCAGCAAATTACTCACAGTTCTCTTATGGAATGCCAACGGAGTATATACACATAAACACGAATTGACATTACTTCTCAGTAATAGAAATGTTGACGTCGCACTTATAACAGAAACACGACTTACGTCACGAAAATACATCAATATACCAGGGTACCGAACTTATAGGACCGACCACCCAGACGGGAAAGCCCATGGTGGGACGGCCCTTCTGATTCGCAGCTCCCTCTCCCATCACCTGATACCCTCCAATCCTATAGACTATCTCCAATCTACCACTGTGTCACTCTCAACCTTCACTTTTCCTATCACCCTTGCAGCAGTGTACTGTCCCCCAAACAAACCTATAACTTCTACTCAGTTCAATCAATTTTTTGATTCACTGGGCTCCCATTTACTCGCTGGTGGCGACTACAATGCGAAACATCTACAATGGGGCTCCAGGACGACTAACTCCCATGGTCGTACCCTGAACACTTCCCTTTCCTCCAGGCTTCTCACAACCCTCTCTCCTAATACCCCCACTTACTGGCCTGCAGATGGCAATCGAGTACCAGATCTCATTGATTTTTTTGTCTGCAAAAGCCTACATCCACTCCAATCCTTTAGCACACTCAACGACCTTTCTTCTGATCACAGTACCGTACTCCTGACCATGTCACTACAACCCATCCCACTGGGCAATGGCCAAGTTGATTGGTATAGGTTTAAATCCCTCCTTGAAGACACCATAGACCTCAGAGTTTCCTTAAAATCCCCGAAAGACCTTGACGATGCTGTACAATCCTTCACCTCTGCTATTCAACAGTCGTGCTGTTTAGCATCCAAACCTACCTCCAAAAAACCTCTAAATCCCAATTCTTTAAACAACAAACCTCTTTCCATCCATATACAGACTCTTATACTATCTAAAAGACGGGCCAGAACCACATTGCAGAGAACACGACACCCAACCGACCACCAAGCATATAACAAACTGAGCCGTTTAGTGACATGGGAACTCAGATCCTATCACAACAAGGAATTCAACAATCATCTCTCCTCACTCACAACGGAAAACAAATAAATCCCTCTGGACTGCCACCAGAACAATCCTCAAATACCACTCCCCAACCTCTCCTCTCCGCCGCGACGATGGCACCTGGGCAGCGTCCGATGCAGACATAGCCGAGGTCTTCGGCAGTCATCTTCAGCAAACTTTCACTCCTCACCTGACCCAGAAAACCATTCTAAGAGCACGGAGGTAGAAGAATTCCTTGATTCCCCTCTTCCTCTGTCTCCACCTTCTAAAGCCGTCACCCCCCTCTGAGGTCAAATATATCCTTTCCCGCTTGCCCAAACGCCTGTCTCCCGGGCACGATCTTATTACAGCCCAAATTCTAAACCACTTTCCCAATAAAGCAGTAACTTTCCTCACCTACCTCTACAACACCATTCTCCGAACCACACACTTTCCTCTCCTGTGGAAGTTATCCACCGTAATCCTATTTCCAAAGCCTGTCAAACCCCCAAGTAATCCTTCTTCCTATCGCCCAATAAGCTTACTTCCCCTCTTTTCAAAGGTCTTGAGAAGATTCTTCTTAAAAGGCTGATACCAATCTTAGACGATCACCATATACTTCCAAAACACCAGTTTGGTTTCCGAACCAAACACTCCACGGTCCAACAGGTGTTTCGTGTTGTAGATTGCATTTCCNCGCTGTGGTTTCTTTAATGCCTACCAAATCAGTCCAGAACCACGCCTGAAAAACCTATTGGGAAATGAAAAATCCTTTATACGGGTTATTTTTATTTTATTTTATTTTTTTTTTGTGTGTGTGTGTTTAATTCAAATATTAGGAATTTTTGCGCCAAAGAGCTTTTTTAAACAAAAGAATAGCCTTTATAATAAATATTTTTCCGAAATTTAAAACGGTTCACTCTGTAAATTTAACCGCCCATGAGCAGTAAAATAAATTAATAAACTTTTCTGAATTAATCGCTGTTATTAGTTTAATTATCATAACTATAAAATTTTATTTTTTTCTTATTCAACTATTTAAATATTTTTTCTCAAAATTAAAAGAGAATTCAATTGACCAATAAATTTCCGGTAAAATAATTTGAGTGAAAATAAAATATCTTCTATACGTATGTATTCAGTCTACAGCTGAATTTAGAACCCAGTAATATATTATTACTCTTAAGATAATTTCAGGAAGTTGTTATCCAAAGTATGTTAACGAGTCTAGCGGCGCTGGAAACCACAACCGGCCTAGTCTTGAAGAGATAATCGAGAGCTAGGAGGAGAACGGAGAGGCCTATTAGATTGCGTCACTGGGACTTGGAGGACGGGATGGTGTTGAGCGAGTACTCGTGACTGCGCGACCTTTATTCTGCAGAACTTTCACTGCAACAGGTCACGACAAGGAGATCCCTGAGGCAGCTGGGCTGCTCCCACTAGTGACGTCACGAAACCCTTCGCTGTCGCTTTCCTAGACAAACTTTATAAACCAGTTTCCTTTCGTAACGTTTGCAACCCTAAAATGCTTTAAAATGCATGGAAAACGTATTCCTCTGTCTTTCATTTCTTTTTCCATTGGCATCTAAATAAATAAAAAAGGAGGAAAAAAAAAAGTACTCAACAAAATAAATAACTAACGTTAAATAAAATTTCATAACATTTTATGGTAAATTATAAAATTATTCTGGCATTGGTGCGAATAATTTAAATTATCTTAAGAAATATAATAATAGTAAATATTATACATTTTAGTAATACCTTCGCTTGACTAGCTGTGTCAAGTAAATAATCTAATAGGTTATTTCCACTACCAATGAATATAGAACTATCATACCTTCTATTGTCCGTCTTGAACCTCAAGTAGAATACAGACAGTGACAATGAACGCATGTATTCGGCCAGAAGATGGACAATGTCCGAAAGCGCTCGCCAACAGAAGATGGTGTGCAGAAACCAATGAAGACGGACAATAGAAGGTATGATAATTATATTAGTACATATTTATTATATACTATGAGAGTACATTGCAAGATGCACGCTGTGCAGGATGTAATTTCTAAATAAATAAAATAAACTAAAAAAGCTGATATTCTCCTGAAAAATTCATAGAGTTAAAATTTGCTTTTTCAATCGGATCAACGAGGGAGCTTGAGATCTCAGAAAAATGATCAACAAATATTTCGCTGAGATGTAGAGGATCAGATATGATGTGGTTTTGATGTTTTAGGACAGGAGTATCAATGTGTTTGGAACCTGATATGTAATGAATTTTTTCCTATACTTTCCTTAACGGCGTGTTTGGGTTGATTGATTCAACATATGCCATCCAGGATTGTCTCTTTTTAGATTTTATAAGCCTTCTTGTTTTGGATTTTTCTTTCTTATATTTTAATAGGTTCTGAGCAGTGGGGTTCTTTTGAAATGTATTGAGTGCCTTATTCTTGGCCTTGATGGCTTGGTGACATTCGTTGTCAAACTACGGGGTGTAGTTTTTGTTGGCATGCCTTTAGTCTTTGGGATGGATATTTCTGCAGCTGAAATGATTTTTTTCACAAATAAATGAGCTTGGTTGGTCGGGTCATCCTGTGACTCGTCGATGGGGATTTGTAAGATGTCAGAGAACGTTCTCCAGTCTGCTTTCTCAATTATCCATTTAGGGTATTTTTCGATAGATGGTAGGGATTTGGTTGGGAGCAGAATAGTGGGGAAATGGTCGCTACTGTATTGCCGAGATCCTGTTTTCCAAAAATATGCAGTTGTAAGGCTTGGTGGGCAGATGGTCTATTGCGCTTTCGGTACCTGGTCTGATGTATGTTGTGTTACCTTTGTTGAGAAGTTTACTGTCAGAAAAATCAATGATACGTTTTATGAGTTTGCCTCTAGAGTTGGTCGCTGAGGGTGACCAAGCACGGTGTGGGCTATTGAAGTCGCCTGTTATAATGTATGGTGGCTGTAGTGCATCTATTAGTCGGACTAGGGCAGATTCATCTATTGGTTCAGTTGGAGGCAAGTATACATTACAAATTGTAATAGGGGGTGAGACATGAACTCGAGTGACAACGGCCTGAAGATCTGTATTTATGTTAACGAGCTCGGAGTGATAATAATTTAAAACTGCGGTGAGAACACCCCCGCAGGCTCTGTTATTAGTGAATTTGTCTTTTCTGTGAATATTGAGATCTTTGAGAGAGAAGTTTTTAAAAGGTTTCAAGTGCGTTTCCTGGATGCATATGACTGCTGGATTTATATAGTTTAATAAGATTTTCAGTTCCTCAAACTGAGTCTGAATATCATTACAGTTCCAAGAAATGATCGCCATGGTTGCTTAGATTTTGTTTTCCAGCTGCATTGATTTGAATGATATTGATAAAAATTAAATATGAAGTATGTGTAAGATTTATAATATATGTTTGATTGAGAGTGGAGTACCAGCAACAATAATAATAGGTGAGATTAGAACTGTTAACGGAGAGATGTAGGTATAAATGTACATAAATAATTAAACAAATAATACATAATGAACATATATGATAATATATGTGTGTAGAAAGTCTATAGTAAATATGTTTAAAACATATGTAATAAATAAGGCCATATAAGCAGGTGAGAATAAAGCTATACATATTATTACATAATAATAAACTTTTCGACAACTCTAGGGGGCCTGGAATTATTGTAGAGCTTAGGATACCTGAGGATAGAAGATAGTGGAGGATTTGGAGGTGAGGACTGCTGGAGTAGGTGAGGGAAGGAGTGGGGAGTGAGGGAGGGCGGGCTGCTGTTGATAAGGGCCCGCGCAGGCTTGTGAGGCCTGAGTTCTACAGGTTTCATTTAGGTTACCAAGACATGGTTGATGGTTAGTTGGCCGTCTCGAATATCATGTGAGAATGGTCGGGGTTTCGGCCAGGAAGAAAAAAATATACACCAAAATTTGGAGTAATATTTTTATTTATGCCAACGTTTCGGCTTAGCTAGTAAGCCATCATCAGGGCAATGGCGTTGAGTGGAGAAATCTCCCCAGGGTGGTTGTTCACATTGTAAACTGCA
>KZ809021.1:91562-106576 GCA_000696205.2 Oncopeltus fasciatus | reverse complement strand
TTACATTATATATATATATATATATATATATATATATATAACAGTAATCAAGATTAGGTGAGGTGGGTAGAGAGTGCAGTGCACACACACAAAAAAAAATCCACTACGACCTAACCATCCCGTAGTAGTATTCGCAAAACGTCTACTCAGCAATGTGTCTGAACCAAATTTCTAGATGGTTTCAGACTAAAAAAAATCTTTGCCCCAGTGAGATTTCAGCTATAAAATCTCTTAAGCAAAATAAGAACATCATCATTAGCCAAGCCGATAAAGGCAGTACTGTAGTAGCTCAAGACATCGAAGAATATATTGATGATGCTAACCATCAGCTAAGTGACAGAACCACGTATATTTCCCTCTCGGAAGACCCCACTGCAGAATTTTCAAAGAAAATCCAAGAATATCTGACTACCAATGGCTAGAAAGAAAGGCTTGCCAACAGGGAAATCAAAATACACAAGCCCGGAAATCCCGGGAGACCGATTGTGTCAGGTAGAAAGAATCTCTTCCTTTGTTGTATATCACCTGCTACCACTGTCCTCAGCTTTTCCTTCATATATTAAAGACAAGTTTAATTTTTTTTAGAAATTTTGAATGATTTGTCCCCTTTAAAGTCAATTTTATTAATTACCATAGATGTCACTTCGTTATACACATCAATTCCCACTTCCGAAGGGCTTCAGTCCCTCAAGACCAAGATACACGTAGCCCTTCCTATTATTCAAAACAATTCACCAGCTCCCTACTACCACAAAAACCTGGCATTAAATACAGGAAAGCACCCACTCTCCAAGATAACAGAAAAAAACTTTCTTTCAAAACCCTCACAAATTTATCAAAACAAGGTACTTGGCCTTGTAACAAAAGCAGATGCTTATCCTGTCCAATTATGAAAACTGGAAACACGTTCACTAGTGTCAACACCACTTAACATATAAGATCCAATCACCATCATGCACATCCAAAAATTGTATATACCTCCTTCAATGGAATTTTTGTCCTGCTTTTTAGGAAAATGTACTATGCCCCTAAATCTCAGAATTAACAACCACAGAGCATCCTGTTCAGAACCACAGCCCTGTCTTCCCATAGCAAGGCATGCTCAGAGTCATTTAATGGGTTATAATGTCGTTTTCCAAGTTCAAGTGATTGGACAACTTCCCGAAAATGCTTCAGATTTGCAACTGAAGACGTGAGAGTGCACCTATATCCACAAGCTCAAAGCCACTTATGATCTGGCATCAATCGCCAACAATAAGAGGATTAGGGAAAACCATACAACACCATAGTCTCTCTTAACTCCACACCGACGAAGGGCAAGAGATCCCGGAAAAATTTACACCTTGTGATTTTTTCATTTTGTGTGTGCACTGCACTCTCTATCCCACCTACTCTTGATTACTATATATCACAGCCGCGAGTGTTTCATTTTCTATATATATATATAGTCAGATATAGATTAGTAAAGTTCATATTTAGGGGAAATGTCCTTATTCATATAATTTAAATTATCTATAATATTTTAACTCCCAAGAGTTCTTGAAAATGGACACTGTGAAATTACCATTACTGTGGGAATTCCTTTAGAGATGTTGGAGAGAGGTGGGGAGGTTAGTGGGGGTTGTGGGAAGATAGTGGGGGTTGAAGGGGCGGTCTCTGGGGAGGGAAGTTTTCTAAGAAAACAAGTGTTATAAATGGGGGATAGGCGGCTACCTGCTTCATCCTCAATCCCGCTGACTCTTCTTGAGTGGCCACAAAACATTGTCCTCAACCGGCATCCAAGTCCTGTCACTAGATACAGGTGTTTCGGTCGTCTACCCAAAATAGGAAATGGGTACCAAAAGCCTGTTGCAGGGCATAATAAGAGGTTGGTACCTCTTACCCCAAAAGACCTACCTATAAGTCAATGGCAAATTCCCTTCTCCTGACAAATGTGAAGATTTATTTTCTATGGAGTCTCTACAAAGCGAAATCTGTCAAGTGAATAGCGTACTACTACTAGATATTCTTTTATGTTCCACTACTGCGGTACTTCAAATACGAAGTCTTCCGATTTCCGCAAAATCTTTTCGTTTTTTTGCGAGTGAAGACTTAGGACCAAGCTTAATTTTAAACCGAAACAATTTGGATGCAATAATAATTTGGTATGCTGCGCTATTTGCTTTTTAAAAGTGGTAACTTTCTCGAACAGGTCTACTTAAACATATTTTAGCTAGATTCACAGCAGACAAGTGTTATAAATGGGGGATGGGCGACAAGTGTTATATATGGGGACACTTTTATAACACCGGAGATGAAAAAAAAAATTATCTAAGCACAATTATTTTAATTTGGATATCAAACGGACCCTCACGAATACCGTCTTCGTTTGAAGCTAAGAGTAAATTGTATGCTACTTTAAATGAGGAAATGAATTATAATAACCCAACTGGAGAAATTTGTATTTTTTTGGATCTACCTTGACCGAACGCCAACAAAAAAACATCTAATAATAATAACCCAACTTTTTAAAAGACAACTCCTCTTTCTTCTTTATCATATTTTACACTCTTGGCGAAATTCCGACCCTTTTATAACTAATATAAACCAGTTCACAAATAAAGTTTATTAAAGTAGCCAAAAAATGTTATGAAAACAGTTAAAAAGTTGAAAGATTTTTCTTTTGTAGGAAGGTTTTATTCATGAATTTACACGGTAAATACACGGGTAGGATGGGAATACACGTCTTCCTACCTATGAGTGACTAGACAACAGTGCCCAACACAGCAGAGACAAGAATTGGGATCTGAACTCAACATTACAAACAACCAACGGAGTTCCTCATTCAATCACAGTTCCCATTTATCAGCCCTTTGAGTATTGGATAAAATAAAATAATTATTTTGAAGATTATTCGTCGCATTTCTGTAACACCCCCAGAAAAAAGTAAAGAATAAAGCAAATAGTTAGTCATTTTACCAAGCGAAAAATAAAATCCTTGTGGAGTACTAAGGGATAACATTAATATAATACTAAGGGCTCAGAAGAAAGTTCGTTTGGAGTGTGGAAGCGGAGAGGTGAAGAGGAGTAACTTCTTTATAAATAAATCTAGAATATTTAAGTTCTTAAATGATTTTATAGTTTCAAATTAGTAGAGACAATTTGAAGAAATTGTTTTACCTTACAGAAGATGCAAACATATGCCGGAGAACTGTCATACCTTGCCGTAGAAATTAAATTATGTTATTTAATGTTTAATGTTTATAATTTAATAATATATGCCGGAGAAATTTAAATAAAAATATTCTCTTACAATTTTTAGCAAATAGCGTTATGGACATGTGAAAATATAAAACACCTAAGTAATTTTATTATAATACTATTAGGCACATTAAAAACCATTTTAAATAATACTAGATTTCAAGTACTAGGCCATTAATACATGATTTAGGCGAGTTAGTTGCAAGTGAAAAAAATCTTCAAGCACGGAAAAAAACAAATGTCTGCCATGTATGAACTTACCAACGGTTAGCGTAGAGAAGCTCTAAAGCCACATTAGTTTCTTTAAACAATTAATGAGAGGGAATAGAACAAAAAAATCTATCTGTCCCAGCCAGGAATCGAACCTGGATCTCCTGCTATCCGGGCCGGCTTGCTTAACCATTGCACCATCAGGACGAGCTAGATATCTTATTAAATTCCCACTACAATAGCGAGACTACATAGTGGGAATTTAATAAGATATCTAGCTCGTCCTGGTGGTGCAATGGTTAAGCACGCCGGCCCGGATAGCAGGAGATCCAGGTTCGATTCCTGGCTGGNACAATCAAGGATATGCTAATACATTAATTAAACTAATTAATGTACACTGAAACAAAGGTAATAATATTAGGGTTGAAAATAATACTCGTTGAATAAACAACATAGATCAATCAAATAGGGGCTAAAACAATTTTTAACAAAATCTTTCTTAGGGACAAGATTTTTAACCAAATTAATATAAACAGGAAATACTTGAAACTGTGCCGATCAATCATTCAGTTATCTATGTTTGTGATAAGGTAATGGTAATTAATTGTGAGATTAATTAACATAGCTAATGGCTGTAAGGAAACATTATAACAGGTTCCACATGAATTACACGATTTACGACTCCCCCCCCCCCCCACTACTCATATATATTATTAGTTTGAAATTCAGCAGGAATTTAATGTACTTCAATGACATATTTTGCACCGGAACCTAAACAGTCCTTTTAAACTAACCTTTAAAATTTATACAAGCCAAATAATTAACACTGCAGTCTGTCTATTCAATTAAAGAACAACAAAACAATCTATTGAATATTTACAATTAGAGACTGTTTATTTATTTACAAATTGCGAAGTTTCATACTGACTAACCCTTATAAACCTAGCCCCCACTATGCTAATCAGAGGATTGCAAACATACATAGAAATCAAAGAGTAGCTAAACATACATAGAAATCAGAGTAGCTAAGCATGACAGGTTGCACCTCGGTAAGTAGGCAACAGTCTACCAAAGAGCAAAATGGTCGCTATGTTAATGAGATAAGGGAGGAAGCGGCGGCTGAGTAAGCTGGTAAAAGGCCTGAGTAATTAGTTCGTGTGCTGTTTTTCTTAAGGACCAATCAAGTTACAAATTAGAAACCATCCCTAACCATCTTACTGCTACTCATAAATATACACATACACTAACACACACGAACAATAGAAGTACTAATATACCAAAAATCATGGCTAGAGGAAAATAGAAGTAGATGTAACCCTTTACACAGGGAAGCTAAGGAAAACAATTTCTTGCAGGAAAGTAAACAAACAATTCCTCCTGCCCAATAATGCAAATCATATACACATGTATTCATAAATTTAAATTATGGTACCCTTTTTCAGATTTTCGATCTTTCAATGGTGCTTATAAATAACGTTTATTACGCTGAGTAAGTGAATACAAATGGTTGGAAATGCTACGATTTATCAGGATAACATAAGCAGTACCCAAGAGACAAATGATCCGGGACCAGACAGTCCCAACGTACAGTTAAGTTTTTTTTTTTGTTTTTTTTTTTTGCGCTTCTATTTTAAAGACCCGGTAGGCTCCTACAAACATACAGCTGTACAATTCTTCAATAAATTGGAAAAAATGTGGTGGGAATGATGCGATGCCTACACACATTCTCGAGTAGGTCGTGAGTAAACGCATTGTTAGCATTCCAAACAGGGTCATTTTGCGAGACTTTAATACATATATTACGAGAAATATAGCGTATATTGCTTTGCAAATGTTACAAGGAAACTTTTGCTGAATTATCAACTCTTATATATCAGATTGTACGAATACCTGACAGATCTATTGTGGAGATCTATTGTGAATTGGAACAAGGGTCTGTTACCTAAAACTTTTAATGGAACTTATTTGAACATAAGAAAAAAAATAATGGTGGTTCTGGCCCACCCAATCTAATAAGCATTCAGCATAATATAGCTGAGAATAAGATAGGGAGAATAAGGAAAAGCTAACTGAAGATACGCTGTGACAAGGACTGTGAAAAGAAGAGGTAACTTGAAGAAAGCTGAGAATAAGATAGGGAGAATAAGGAAAAGCTAACTGAAGATACGCTGTGACAAGGACTGTGAAAAGAAGAGGTAACTTGAAGAAAGCTGAGAATAAGATAGGGAGAATAAGGAAAAGCTAACTGAAGATACGCTGTGACAAGGACTGTGAAAAGAAGAGGTAACTTGAAGAAAGCTGAGAATAAGATAGGGAGAATAAGGAAAAGCTAACTGAAGATACGCTGTGACAAGGACTGTGAAAAGAAGAGGTAACTTGAAGAAAGCTGAGAATAAGATAGGGAGAATAAGGAAAAGCTAACTGAAGATACGCTGTGACAAGGACTGTGAAAAGAAGAGGTAACTTGAAGAAAGCTGAGAATAAGATAGGGAGAATAAGGAAAAGCTAACTGAAGATACGCTGTGACAAGGACTGTGAAAAGAAGAGGTAACTTGAAGAAAGCTGAGAATAAGATAGGGAGAATAAGGAAAAGCTAACTGAAGATACGCTGTGACAAGGACTGTGAAAAGAAGAGGTAACTTGAAGAAAGCTGAGAATAAGATAGGGAGAATAAGGAAAAGCTAACTGAAGATACGCTGTGACAAGGACTGTGAAAAGAAGAGGTAACTTGAAGAAAGCTGAGAATAAGATAGGGAGAATAAGGAAAAGCTAACTGAAGATACGCTGTGACAAGGACTGTGAAAAGAAGAGGTAACTTGAAGAAAGCTGAGAATAAGATAGGGAGAATAAGGAAAAGCTAACTGAAGATACGCTGTGACAAGGACTGTGAAAAGAAGAGGTAACTTGAAGAAAGCTGAGAATAAGATAGGGAGAATAAGGAAAAGCTAACTGAAGATACGCTGTGACAAGGACTGTGAAAAGAAGAGGTAACTTGAAGAAAGCTGAGAATAAGATAGGGAGAATAAGGAAAAGCTAACTGAAGATACGCTGTGACAAGGACTGTGAAAAGAAGAGGTAACTTGAAGAAAGCTGAGAATAAGATAGGGAGAATAAGGAAAAGCTAACTGAAGATACGCTGTGACAAGGACTGTGAAAAGAAGAGGTAACTTGAAGAAAGCTGAGAATAAGATAGGGAGAATAAGGAAAAGCTAACTGAAGATACGCTGTGACAAGGACTGTGAAAAGAAGAGGTAACTTGAAGAAAGCTGAGAATAAGATAGGGAGAATAAGGAAAAGCTAACTGAAGATACGCTGTGACAAGGACTGTGAAAAGAAGAGGTAACTTGAAGAAAGCTGAGAATAAGATAGGGAGAATAAGGAAAAGCTAACTGAAGATACGCTGTGACAAGGACTGTGAAAAGAAGAGGTAACTTGAAGAAAGCTGAGAATAAGATAGGGAGAATAAGGAAAAGCTAACTGAAGATACGCTGTGACAAGGACTGTGAAAAGAAGAGGTAACTTGAAGAAAGCTGAGAATAAGATAGGGAGAATAAGGAAAAGCTAACTGAAGATACGCTGTGACAAGGACTGTGAAAAGAAGAGGTAACTTGAAGAAAGCTGAGAATAAGATAGGGAGAATAAGGAAAAGCTAACTGAAGATACGCTGTGACAAGGACTGTGAAAAGAAGAGGTAACTTGAAGAAAGCTGAGAATAAGATAGGGAGAATAAGGAAAAGCTAACTGAAGATACGCTGTGACAAGGACTGTGAAAAGAAGAGGTAACTTGAAGAAAGCTGAGAATAAGATAGGGAGAATAAGGAAAAGCTAACTGAAGATACGCTGTGACAAGGACTGTGAAAAGAAGAGGTAACTTGAAGAAAGCTGAGAATAAGATAGGGAGAATAAGGAAAAGCTAACTGAAGATACGCTGTGACAAGGACTGTGAAAAGAAGAGGTAACTTGAAGAAAGCTGAGAATAAGATAGGGAGAATAAGGAAAAGCTAACTGAAGATACGCTGTGACAAGGACTGTGAAAAGAAGAGGTAACTTGAAGAAAGCTGAGAATAAGATAGGGAGAATAAGGAAAAGCTAACTGAAGATACGCTGTGACAAGGACTGTGAAAAGAAGAGGTAACTTGAAGAAAGCTGAGAATAAGATAGGGAGAATAAGGAAAAGCTAACTGAAGATACGCTGTGACAAGGACTGTGAAAAGAAGAGGTAACTTGAAGAAAGCTGAGAATAAGATAGGGAGAATAAGGAAAAGCTAACTGAAGATACGCTGTGACAAGGACTGTGAAAAGAAGAGGTAACTTGAAGAAAGCTGAGAATAAGATAGGGAGAATAAGGAAAAGCTAACTGAAGATACGCTGTGACAAGGACTGTGAAAAGAAGAGGTAACTTGAAGAAAGCTGAGAATAAGATAGGGAGAATAAGGAAAAGCTAACTGAAGATACGCTGTGACAAGGACTGTGAAAAGAAGAGGTAACTTGAAGAAAGCTGAGAATAAGATAGGGAGAATAAGGAAAAGCTAACTGAAGATACGCTGTGACAAGGACTGTGAAAAGAAGAGGTAACTTGAAGAAAGCTGAGAATAAGATAGGGAGAATAAGGAAAAGCTAACTGAAGATACGCTGTGACAAGGACTGTGAAAAGAAGAGGTAACTTGAAGAAAGCTGAGAATAAGATAGGGAGAATAAGGAAAAGCTAACTGAAGATACGCTGTGACAAGGACTGTGAAAAGAAGAGGTAACTTGAAGAAAGCTGAGAATAAGATAGGGAGAATAAGGAAAAGCTAACTGAAGATACGCTGTGACAAGGACTGTGAAAAGAAGAGGTAACTTGAAGAAAGCTGAGAATAAGATAGGGAGAATAAGGAAAAGCTAACTGAAGATACGCTGTGACAAGGACTGTGAAAAGAAGAGGTAACTTGAAGAAAGCTGAGAATAAGATAGGGAGAATAAGGAAAAGCTAACTGAAGATACGCTGTGACAAGGACTGTGAAAAGAAGAGGTAACTTGAAGAAAGCTGAGAATAAGATAGGGAGAATAAGGAAAAGCTAACTGAAGATACGCTGTGACAAGGACTGTGAAAAGAAGAGGTAACTTGAAGAAAGCTGAGAATAAGATAGGGAGAATAAGGAAAAGCTAACTGAAGATACGCTGTGACAAGGACTGTGAAAAGAAGAGGTAACTTGAAGAAAGCTGAGAATAAGATAGGGAGAATAAGGAAAAGCTAACTGAAGATACGCTGTGACAAGGACTGTGAAAAGAAGAGGTAACTTGAAGAAAGCTGAGAATAAGATAGGGAGAATAAGGAAAAGCTAACTGAAGATACGCTGTGACAAGGACTGTGAAAAGAAGAGGTAACTTGAAGAAAGCTGAGAATAAGATAGGGAGAATAAGGAAAAGCTAACTGAAGATACGCTGTGACAAGGACTGTGAANGCTTGCTTAACCATTGCACCACCAGGACGAGCTAGATATCTTATTAAATTCCCACTACAATAGCGAGACTACATAGTGGGAATTTAATAAGATATCTAGCTCGTCCTGGTGGTGCAATGGTTAAGCACGCCGGCCCGGATAGCAGGAGATCCAGGTTCGATTCCTGGCTGGAACAGATAGATTTTTTTGTTCTATTCCCTCTCATTAATTGTTTAAAATTTACGTGGGATAATAAACCACAACCAAATAAATATTTATATTAGTTTCTTTATTTTGAAAATTGCTGGCGTTTGAAGGAGACAGCCAAAATTTATGTATATATATAATTTTGGGTATATGACCATAGTTTTTTATTTTCTTTTATGTAGGACCGATAGAGAAGTTTTACAAAAGTTGTTTCAGAGTTCAATTTTTCATTAGCTCCCTTGATTTCCATCAAACTAACTAATATATAACCGTAATTAATTTACAATACTGTTAAATAATAATCAATTATATGAATACTTTTCTCGAATTATACGTTTGGATTGGTGAATTTCGTACAGATCTTTTCTGGGAACCATTCAGCCTTAAAAATAAAAGAGATGCTTTTTTGGGAAAAATATTTGGTAATTTAATTTAATAATTTAGCAACCAATTGATAAATTCAAGTTAACTTTTTATAAATGATAAACAATAAAATCCAATTAAGTTAAAAATGAAAACTCACAAAGGATGCACCTGTACGTAACTATATGCATGCTTGGACATTTTTCAAAATAATTTCAAGAAAAATAAAATTATGATGGAGAGATGATGGAAGATAAATAGAATGATGGTGAAACTAAAACAACATGACTTCTACTAATCACTTTCAAATCTGAGCCAATGTTGTTTTATTCAGATTTGATAGTGCTATTCTACGATAAAGAAATGAACTCCTAATCGCTCAAGTATAATCAAGTTTTAAATAGTCTAAAATTATTATTATTTAATACAAATCTGAAGAGGTCTCCACTCTAACATAATAAGCACTCGTATATCATGATAAATTAAATGCATTGAGAACCTTATTTCAATATTATAAAAATAATGAACAAATTATTTTCTGCTACGAAGGTAGGTTAAATGATAATTTATGATGATAAGGGTTAATATGACTACCAATGAATATAGAACTATCATGCCATCTGATGATGGTTTGCAGAAACCAATGCAGATGGATAATAGAACGTATGATAACATTTGAAAGTTTATTAATTAAGTTTATTAACTAAAAAACGAGCTTATATGTATGGTCGAAGTTTATTTGATATTTTATGTAGTAGATAAATTATGTTTCTGTATTTATACCCCAATATAGGTATATGTAAAACAAAAATGTTAACATTTTTTTCTATTGAAGAACGGAATATTCCTAACTATTTAATTTTTCTTTTCTTCTGATCTTAATTTTGTTTATAATAGATATAATTTTGCACAGGAATCTGATACGTTGTAATTACATTCTTAGCAGATTTATTGTAGAGAAATCAAGCTATTCCCGTTGGTACTTATGGTACGGACTGTTTTGTTAAAAATCTAGAAACCTAATTTAGTATTTATACTTTGCAATACAAGCCCTAGACAGTATTAATTTTGGGTTAAAATCAACGAGAGGGTGACAGAGTGGGAGGAGGGGGGGGGGGTTAGAGAGGGACCATAATTTCTAATCGTAATATCATCATTGATATTTGAGTTACGAAAACGTTTAAAGAACTTAATAGGAGCAAAATTTTATTTACTAAAGTTTATGTTTAATAACATTCTTAAGAAATGCACTCATTAAGGAAGAAATTTAAGCATACAACTGCGGTGCGTGAGCGCTTCCCTTACTCTTTCTTCCTAGCCAGACTAGAGCGAACATTAATTGCCATAACCTTTTATGCTCAATTTTATCTCCGGATTAAATATTAAAAGTCCTCATTTACTATTTTTCATATACAGTTGAAAAAAAAAACATGAGAATCTGCTTAAATTATTACATAGTTACTGCTTGACTTTTTTTTCTTTCTATTTTGCAGTGATTTACTGAGAATTAATTTTAATTAAATTAGTATAAATTATTAATTATTATTTTAAGCGTTAACGCACTTGCCTGGTTAGCAGGAGATCTAGGTTCGAGCCCTGGCTGGGACAGTTAATTTTTTATTCTATTCCCTTGCATTAATTGATTTAAATTTACTTGGGATTAAAAACCACAAATAAAATTAATATTTATTAATTATTATTATTATTCCGAAATTGACAACTTCAATTAATAAAATANTTCTTTTTCTATTCCCTTGCATTTATTGTTTGAGAGATAATTTATTCCTCACATTACAAAGTACGTTACAGGAAAAACGTCCAAATGCAGTAAGTAGGAGTTTGAAACACACACACATATTCGCAGGCAATCGACTTGATACTTGAGCCTACCAGCCATACTGGCTTAATTTGAGGGCTTCGATATATTTCTTCCTTCAGCCTATATATATATATATAAAACAAAAACATCCTTAATCTATTTAATAGCGTTTATACAGAGAGCATTCATGAAAATATTAAAATACTTATCGCATACCCCCCCACCCACACCACAGCCTAGAGGACCCTAAAACATAAAATAATGTGATCTCAACTCAGTTCTAATTAAGTTAAAAAATAACAATATTTCTCTTAATGAATAGCCAGGAAAGTGCTAGGAATATTTTCCTCTTTGGGTCTTAGTTTACAGTATGTCTGATAAGATAAATACTCCCAGATAAGGATACTAAAGCAACAAAAGACGAGTGACATCTTATTATCAGGCCCTGGACAACAATAGATAACCCATTGTATTAAGGCCATGGCAAAATGTCTAGCCTTAAGAGAGGTAAGTTCTGTTTATTGTTGAAATAAAAGAAGTCTCCCTTAAATTAAATTTTCAAATAAATATTGTAAGGTATCGTTTGATTTACAGTGAACAAGTAAATCATAACTTAAACAGTGTGCACTAGAACAAATTGGCTACGACAACTTTTACCGATAAAGTTTCTGAAGATACCATTCTCTATTTATGTTGTGGGGCGCCTGGTTAGTTCATTGGATCCGTTTGGGTTAGCAATCCCTGCGCTGCGGGTTCAAATCCTGTCCAGGATAAGCTTTAATCGATAAATGAAAGCTTGTCCCGAAACATAGATACTTAGAAAGGGATGGATACCTGTAGATAGCACCTTCCTTCATGACCTTAAGTGGTTAAAAGTAAGGCTAACTCATAAATTAAAAAAAAAGAATACTTATTTGGTACCATAACACGACTGTGGTAAAGGTTTTTGCCTTCACCGAATGTAAATATGGAAGAATCTAAAATAGGATCCAATGAATATCAAACACCCACACCCACATATGTGTGTGAGAGAGATAGCGTATGTGTTTGTTCATTAGTCTGAAATATTTAAATCGCATATTTAAAAATATATGCACTTACTAAATTTATTTATTTATAAAAAAAAAGAGTTTGTACATGTCAAAAATCGGAAAAGAAGGAAGGAGTTGAAGATCAAATTGAGAAAGCATTTTGTGTAATAAAAACAATTAGGACCAAGAGTACACAATATAATTTTCTAAAATTCGTGTTCTATAACATAATAACTATAACCAGCTTACTCCTCATTGTTATTTTCGATTTGTAAGATCAACTATTACTATAACTACTTGTTATTCCTGTAAAACGTAACTACTTTTATTTCCCTAATGCTAACTACTTGTTATTACTGACCTCTAATTAAATCTTTAGTGACAGGGAATCTGTTTGGTAGTAGTTTGTCTAGTTCTTTCTATCCATCTCATTGCAGGGTTTCGTCAAAGAAAGTGAAACAAAAGAACAAGCAAGGGCCTATCTATATCCTTCACAGAAGTGAACATATACATATGTGTACGTGACTTTTATCTTTAATGCGTAGCTTATGTTCGACAAACCTTTTTTTTTCTAAATTATATAATGGTGTAACTATACGGACTTCCACTAACCAAACTGGAATGTGATAAGAGTTTTTTTTTCTGAAATATACATAATAAGGGTACATTTCCGGTGTATGTGTATGTATATAACCATTACCTTTTAATAAAATTGAAGTTTGCTTAATAATTAAAATTATTTAAAAGTGAATACAGGACTTACCAAGGACAAGGTTGCTTGAGGAAGGCCACCCCCTAGTCTGAAATTTTACTTGGGGAGGATATGGATGGAAGCTTAAGTGGGGGGTGGGAAGATAGAGGGGTGATGGGGAGGGAGAAAGTAGCGAAGAGTCCCCCTCTCCGGCCACGGTGGGAGCTAGAAAGAGGGGGGATTTCCGAGATGGTGGGTGCTCTGTTCATGACTCATGGCACCCAACGATTCAGACTCAAGAAAGTAGTCCCACTACACACAGAAAGTTCCCTTGCACTTAACACGCAGAGAATTTCCGAAATCTGGCCAAAAGTGGCGCAACTGAAACTATTTTGGTTAATATTGCATACACAGAAGTTAAATTCAGAGTCGCGCTTTGAAGGAAGAAATGCTAGGCGATTATTATCTACTTCTTATCAGTTACGTCATTATATACACCAGATTTATCCACTGTATCTATTATATACACCAAGTAGAATTGACTTATTTAGGAGTTATTTGACCGGGAGTAGTTTATAACGATTATCAGAAATCCCAGAATAAAAAATTTCTCAAGGTTGGCGTTTCTACGTACAACATTAGGGCTGAAATAGTCAAAGTACCTTTGTTATTATTTAAATAGAATTTGGTTCATTTTAATGTTCATTAACGTGAGTATGTGAATGTTGCTCAGAAAATATGTAAAAGAATCTAACTAGCTAAGCAGCTCTAAGTAGCTGAATGGCAAAATTTTCAGGTTATACATAATAATAAAATGAAAGAGAAAGAGTGCAAAAGAAAAGATAAAAAAAAAATAAAAATAGAAGATATCTAGCTGTAAAAGAAGTAAAATTGTGGAAGAAGTTATAATAAATATTAAAANAACCAATGTACATATATGTAACTTATTCATAACCTAAACCTCTGTGACTTTTTTATAGCCTAAAGCAAGTCCAAAACATATCATTAAGATTTTTAGTACGGAGATTGGACTTATATGAAACTTGTGCACGGTTATTCGGCATATTTTTGACCAATTATTAATTATAAGTTAACTTTTAAGAAATTAATCTCAGAATATAGAACCGCTGATTATTATGAGAAATTTGCTCGAATATTTTAATTAATTCAAAACCAAACAAACAGTGAAAAAATGCAGATAGTTCACTAATATAAATCAGGATTACGATTAATTGGATCATTTTTGATAGTAGTTCCAGTGTGATATTCTGTTTACTAAGGATAGATCCTGATCTTAGTAGGAAAAAAAATAGGTCTCAGTCAAATAGATGTTTAGAAAGTATTTCACCATTTCATCAGAGTAGTTTACTAAATGACTGAAAAGTAAATAAATAAATTATACACTCAATAATCCCATTCCATTAAACAACAGTATTTATACAACCCCTAAGCTATTATCATAAGGAGCGTTTTTTTTTTTTTTTTCTTTGACCGTAGATATTATTATACATTTTTTATTTTGTATTTTTTTTGGATCTACCTTGACTGAACCCCAACTAAAATCATCTTAAGCTATTATTTACACTCAATGTATTCTAAATAAATAAAAAATATTGAGAACTGCTCAAAATTTAATATATTTGTTAATGTGTGTGTGTATATATATGATATATATATATATATCATGTATCATAAATCCATTACATATAAGAATATTTCTCATGACTACTATGTGAATTGTACTGAACGCCAAATACTGTTCCAAGCATTCCTACAATCCCTCACTCCTCTCTGAGCCCAGCTCCAACCAAACAACACTCTCCATATTGCATTTCTCAGGTGTAAGTCGTCCTGGTAACTTCTTACAGCTCTTCCAGTAACTTCTAGTTTGCCCTTCCGTTGTATGTGCTGCTACGATTGTACCTCTTTAATAACTATAGTTAACAAGTATGTCACATTGTATTTATAACTTCGGATGTCAAATAAAATATATCTTTTTTAAAACTCAACCGAGCCGAAAAGAGATATAA
>KZ809021.1:75802-86074 GCA_000696205.2 Oncopeltus fasciatus | reverse complement strand
TAATCCTTAAGGTGAATATTGTGGAAGAAGTTATAATAAATATTAAAAGAAAGCCATGCATTGATAATTATTTCCAATTTACTCATGTTTATTATTTATATTTTAATTAATTATAAATGGCACTTTATGTGCCATATACAATTTTTAACCCTATTTTATTGTAAGCTAATACATATTTTTTTAATTTTATAAACTATATGCCTTAAGATTTTTTAAATATTAAAAATAATATTTTTAATGAATCAGATGGTAGCTACAGTCCAAGACCTAAAACTTCAAAATAATTAACAAAACCAATTGACTTTACTAGATGAACAATTCCCTAACAGCTAGTAAGCCTGCCCAATGTAATCAGTTTCATTAGCTAACAAACAACCCAAGAGAAAAATTAAAAGTAGTGCTATATCATTCGAAATTCGCTCCAGCGTGGGAATGTTACCAATAAGTTCAATATAAGAAATCAATTCACAAGCCAGTAGGGCTATGAGTAAAAGGAAAGTTGCGAGCCCCATCATCAACATATCGCCTACTTCTAAACTTGCTAGTATCAAGAACTAATAGCACTTTGGGATATCTCCGAGAGAAATTGAAATGGGCTAGTGTAAAAGCCACTTGTAGGCGTGTGGAAATGTTGCATTACTGAACAATTGTGTCATAACAATGTAGTGTAGTCAATATTATACTGCATTATAGTTTACATATCATAGAACACCATACTACACCATAGTAGTAAACGACCGAACAGATCGTGAGTCATCGTCACTATCTTACTAGATGATTCACCCGCCACTTAAACTCGTCCACTAGAAGCTAGCAAGCTTTTAAATACCAGTACTTGAAGCTAGCCAGTGGCTAGTAAGCTTCTCGAAACCTAGCAAGTAGCTGGTGAGCTTTTAAACTGCCAGGCTATCGGTAGCTAGTAGCTGAAGTGTTAGGTTTTCACTTACAAGCTTCTGAACAGCTAGTCAGTAGCCAGCAAACTTTTGGCTAGCAAGCTTCTAAACTGCCAGCTAGTAAACCCATTTCTGAGAATTGAAAATTAAAATTAATAATAATATAATAAAATGGATAGAATGTATATTATATAATTTAAATGAGTGACTAGACAACAGTGCCCAACACAGCAGAGACAAGAATTGGGATCTGAACTCAACATTACAAACAACCAACGGAGTTCCTCATTCAATCACAGTTCCCATTTATCAGCCCTTTGAGTATTGGATAAAATAAAATAATTATTTTGAAGATTATTCGTCGCATTTCTGTAACACCCCCAGAAAAAAGTAAAGAATAAAGCAAATAGTTAGTCATTTTACCAAGCGAAAAATAAAATCCTTGTGGAGTACTAAGGGATAACATTAATATAATACTAAGGGCTCAGAAGAAAGTTCGTTTGGAGTGTGGAAGCGGAGAGGTGAAGAGGAGTAACTTCTTTATAAATAAATCTAGAATATTTAAGTTCTTAAATGATTTTATAGTTTCAAATTAGTAGAGACAATTTGAAGAAATTGTTTTACCTTACAGAAGATGCAAACATATGCCGGAGAACTGTCATACCTTGCCGTAGAAATTAAATTATGTTATTTAATGTTTAATGTTTATAATTTAATAATATATGCCGGAGAAATTTAAATAAAAATATTCTCTTACAATTTTTAGCAAATAGCGTTATGGACATGTGAAAATATAAAACACCTAAGTAATTTTATTATAATACTATTAGGCACATTAAAAACCATTTTAAATAATNTCAATACACATAATTTTAAATTGACAGTAGTTTTTGTTTAACTGCAAACTGAAATGCTGAGAGATAAATAATAATTAACTCAAGTTGTTATCTCGGTCCTTAAACAATAATCCGGGAAAATGACTCCAGGCTGTTTAATATACCGGCAGGAGAAAATGCAGAACTAAGTCCTGAACTGTTTTAAATTAAGTACCTAATCAAGAAAAATATTCGATGTAATAATAAGCCTGTGACAAAAAAAAAAAAAAAAAAAAAAAAAAAAAAAACTTTTCCTTATTTTAGAAAGAGAGAAATATGCCTCGGTACTAAAAAAAGCCATCTAAAAATATATTAAGAGGTACAAAAGAAATTACGAGTAGGATTTCTACGAGTTAATATTTACGCCAATATTACCATTTAATAAATTTGTATTTGCCCATGTGAGTGAATATATATACTGCCTTCCTTTATATTTAATGTTAATTATAATATATTTTGTTTAAAACAGAAATAAGATAATTTGGTTTTTTGTTAAATTAAATAAAATATTGCGCTTGCTATTTGAGAAATTTGTTAATGAATCTGGAGTGGCATTATTTAATACTTATTTTTTGCCTCATAACTAATTGTGGTCATAGAGGGAAGGGCTATCTCACAGGCAGCCTCTCTATTCTTGATAAAAGAGTGTCCAGGGACTTGGACCCGCAACGCCAGGAGTGAATCCAGACCGGACCCCATCTCCTAACCCGGCGCTCTTTAGAAAAGTTCGGTTGGTACAAAGGGGAATATGTTTACGATGTAAGGAAATAGTGTCACAATCACACAGGCTAAAGAGCACTAGACTTTTTTAAATAGCACTGATTAATTAATCCTTAAGGTGAATCCCGAGGTGATTATTAGAGGGTAATACTCATACTTGAGGCATTCAGTCATTGACTTGGTGTTTTCGCATTCGATAATTTGCTGTAATTAATATCTTGTAGGGAAAAATACGTTTTTTCATAATTTCACTTTGATAGTCAATCGGATTAGTGAGACATTCGCTAGGAATACTTCATGGACCACTTCAGGAAATGAAACAACCCTCCTCTTAATGCATCTTAACATAACTACGCCCAGCTCTTCGTCAAAAATGACTTCGTGGATGCAATGAACTTCACCCTGGAACAACTGAAAGCTGTCCTCGTCGGGACAACGTGCAGCAATAGGACTCCTGGACTTTAGCAGTCTTTAATACTCAAAACGGTTTACTAGAACTTTTATTGAAAAATTACATTAAAATATATTTAATAATAGTTGCATCGTACTTTTTAAACAACTTATTAAATATCCTTTACTGAGTAACTAATTATATATCCTTTACTCAAAAGGGATATTTTATTTCCTACCAATCATAGAGGAATTGAATTTTAAAAAGTTTTTCAGGATTGTTTACAAAAATAGTTTTTTTTTTTTTAAACCCCAGACTTTATTACATAGCAGAAGATGATAAATAAAAAATATGATGATAAAATTATAATTCAAAATGTGGAATCTTGCTGTAAATCTCACAAAATGAACAATTATTATTTTCAGGTGGTGAACTCTGAGAGACAAGGTCCTAAGATAAGTGACCCCTGCATGCAATAAAGATTACTTCGATAGGGATATATCAACCAAAAAATATATTGAATACCTGAAAGTATATTGATCATAATATAACATACTTTGCAGACGAAAATGATTAAAATATGATTACCAGGATAATAAAATTATGTAGGGAGTTGCCATACTTGAACCATAAAAGATACATACTATAGTATGATAAGTAACAGTGGAAAATATGCAACCTGAAAGAGAGAGAGAGGACACGGTCTACTTCTTAGGAAGATAACCAAAATACATGGAATCATGGTCATGGGAATCGTGCCACCAGAACAGTCTTACCAGGACATTCTGTACAGTCTGAAGGGGAGTTATAGTTTGACATATGCTAACGAGACCCATCACGAAAGATCCTGACTCCAGGCACATGTCTGCCTGGAGGACAGAGTATACAAGCTATTTATTTTGAAGTTAAATTAGTCTTAGCGTTTTTAATTGTTTTAAAACATTTTAAGCAAAATATCCATTCTTTTGATTTAATTATAATTATTCTGTGAATTTTAAAAATTTTATACGGTGTCTAAATTTATAATAACATGTCCATATAACACCTATGTTTGGTAGGTAGGATCGGGTTTAGGGGCGATTAACCCTTAGATTATTACGCCCATATCTATTAACACCTATGTTTGTTTAAATTTGGTTTAATTGATATTGTTGATTATTTATGTCATAGACTGAATTTACTTAAAATTAAAATATTTGCTGAATATAATATTCATATATTTATTATTATGTTAATATATAATTAATGCAAGAATATATGTTGTGAACACAGTGTAAGTATAAATTATATCACGCAGGAGCTACGTAGATAAGACGATTTCTCAGGTTTCAAGAATTATGCAGATAAATAATAGTAAAGGACGAATATTATTAGCCAGGGAGGGCAATGGGCGTAAAACAATGAATATTAAGCCTGTCTTTGAACTGATAGGAAGGAAGAGTGGGGGAAGTACTCTGTCATCTTAATTACATTCGTAAATATCTTCCATTATAATGCTATCAAAATCTACATAATAATCGCAAAAATACTATAGGAAATTAGTTTTGAAATCTGTCATACTTTATACACTTTTTCGTAACTTAAATTATGACAAAGAGCCCACTCATGAGACATTCAGACACAACCGCATATAAAAAAAGATACGAAAATCGACTTTTATCTAATAAATGCAATATACAAATTTTTATAATAGTTTAAATATTCACAATACATTAAAGAGTACAAACAGTTTAAGAGATTACATATTGAATATAACTATCGATGAAATAATCTATACCAGAAACTATATACCATTATTGACGCAATTATAGATTGTAATTAAGTAAGAACACCACATAAGCATCATGTAGGTAGAGTAAATGTCAATTCTGTAAAAATTACATGGAAAAATATACCGTTGACTGATGAGAGTTAATCTCAGCAACATTTAATGACTGTTGAAGTTTACAAAAGACAGACTTGATAGACAAGACGTGTCTTGACCAATGAAAGGTCAGGAAGGCATCATCTCAGGATACCCAACATTCCCAAAGTCTAGTATGAGCATTCATGCAACCTTCTCAGCCAAGGCAGGATCATTCACAATTGTCTCAGTAAGCATGGTCTTCACTATCAGCCATAAATTGGAAAAAAAAAATAAAGTACTAAATGTATTCTTTTTTTAAAAAATATAATAAATCTGCCTAAACTTATTATTACGTAAAAACGCAAATAATCTAGGCATACCTAACATACCACAAAACCACACTAAACTGAAATTTCATGACTAATGACATTAGGATAAAAACCAGCAAAGTGAGCTAAAGTTATTGTTTCCTCTTGACATTCAGGAATTAGTATTTGTAAATTGGTCATTCCTATAAGAAATTATAAAATAATACTTTCTATCTAAATTTGTCCACACACGAAAAATAGATTTAATTTCATAAGTTGCTATATCAATATTTATATCTATAAAATCATTTATAAATTATTGCTGAGTTCTTTATTGAAAATAGAAAATATTTTTAAAAAATCCAGTAACTATGTAGAGGATTATGACCCTGGCTGAAGTTTTACAACCTCTGTAGTACCTGCTATAACTATGAAATATAGCATTTTGTTCAGAAAATCACAACTACACCTAACAAATAAAAAAATTTACTTTAAGGAATACAAAGTATCCCTCACCAAAATAAACAAGTGTAAGAGAGAGAAAAGCAGAAGTTGGTAACGTCATGAAAACAAAGCGACTCCACCATTATGGTAGGTTATGTGCAGAGAAGAGGAGGGGGTACTCACTGTGTAGCAGCTAGCGGCTCCGTGTTGTTTACCCCTCCAAGCCGGCTGCTGGACTCTGACTACAGGGTGGGGACCCTGGTCTCCCCTCTTATCCCCTCCCCAGCGCCCCTCCCCTACACTTCTTCCCTTACTATTCCTCCCCACCACTCACTCCGAGATTAATGTTCTCTGGTTAATGTGGATTTCACCTAGAGGACTAGTCTGGGACACCATAGGGAAATGCCAATAACACGATAGATAAATATTTGTAAAACACACACACACAAAATAAAGTTATAATAAAATGAGGTTCTTTCAACTTCTTAATAAAACTGTTTTAATAATTCTCGTGCTAGCCTCATAATATCTAAAATCGTTTGAGGTTCATAAATATGCAGCTTATTTGAAAACATTGTATGAAATTCATGAAAATCGGCTCTATTGATTGTCTAGTCAGTCGAAATAATCTCTTTGATTTACTTTGGATTAATGTAAGATTAAAATGAAAATATCTTTATTATTAGATGATTTTAGTTGGGGTTCGGTCAAGGTAGATCCAAAGAAAAAAATACAAATTTAAATAAATTAAATTTTGTAAAAGATTATTTGCCGTTTCGGCTTACATTGTAACAGGACAGGACGTCCTCTCTCGTCTTCATGATAGCCCAGAAGATGGCTTACAATGTAAGCCGAAACGTTGGCAGATAATCTTTTAATAAAATACATTTTTTTTAATTTTTTTTTTGGATCTNACCTAGATATCTTAAGCCATATATTTGAATTTTTTATACAAAATTACGCTAAAGATAAATGGCGGACACTCCAGATTTTCATTATTGTTAGCAATGAAGAGTTATTTATTTTAAACTGGTGTCTCTCGTATGCTCTTACATACAGGCCAATGGAATACAGAATTATACATTGTTTATTTTGTTTTTACCTGACCGATTCTTTTGTTTGTCGTAAAATGAATTGCAAAGCAAATATTTGTAACTTGAGGTACTATAAAAGTCCACGCAGGAGTAACCCTAGCTGGCCATATTTCTCAAATCTGTTGGTTTATAAAATAAATCTATCTATTATTTTCCCTCCTTATTCCAGAAGGTTGGGCAGAGATTATATATTTTTAAATGTAACTAATTTGTAAAAATTCTTCAAATGTGGACTGAACCTCTTGTGCATGTGTGTGTGTTTTTACTTATCAATTTTTTTTTTTTTTTTTAAGGGAGCTACATTTTTTTTTACTACTTCTACTACATAGATGGCGCTAACCCCGTGGCGGGTCCTAGCCTCCTCTATCTCAACTCAAATGTTAGTCACCATAATTTTGTTGTTATGATGATAACCACCTACCCACCAGATGGCGCTACCACCCTTGTAGGGTCCTGGCCTCCTCTATGAGCCTCCGCCATTCTGCTCGGTTTTGAGCTGCTGCTCTCGTATTTCGGATCCCTAGCAAATCTCGTGCATCCTGTGTCACACTATCCATCCAACGAAGCTTAGGCCGTCCGACTCTTCTTGGGAGATGAATTTCTTTTTCTAGGATTCTTCTGGGCAATTCCTCGGTGTTCATCCGAGCAATATGGCCTGTCCACCCAAGGCTTAATAAATGTGACCACATTGAGAAGCCCATACAGCTCCCTGTTCTTTCTTCCCCTCCAGCTTCCCTCAGCTCCTATTGGCCCATAAATCCTGCATAAGATCTTTCTCTCGAGGATAAGAAGATCATGTCTGTCCTCACTGGTTAGTGTCCTTGTTTAGGAAGGAACAGGCCTTTTTAGTGCTTGTAAAGGTGGGCATTTGTCTTCCTACTTATGAGCTTGCTCCTTAACAGTTTCAACAGATCAAAATAGCACTGGCCAGCAGAGGTCATCCGATGCTTGATTTCAACAGTTACTATATTTGTGGCTGTAACCCGAAATCCTCCACTTTCTCAAAGGTACAGATTTTTATTGCGCTACTATTTAATAATAAGTAGCATACTTTGCTGGATGGTAGAAATAGGCAAAGGGAAATTAAACTGAAAATGATGATTATGATTCATTAATCATTAATTAATCTATCGTTGTTTTATTATTTTCTAATAATACATTTTAGGGAATCCAACAAAAAAATCATTAACGAGTTTATCTGAAAAATATTTTTTTTTTATATACCTATCTTTGGTATAGCATTTTTTAGCGCACGAATGAAATTTGCAATAATATATTTATATATAAAGCATATTAAGGCAATGAAGTGCTGAAAGCAGTAGATTTTAGCACATTACATATTTACCAACAATAATTGTTTTATTTTGTGTTCTTATGTTTAAAAAATACATAATGACAGGGGAAGTAAGTAGGGGTTGACAAATATCTTACATACAGAACAAATCCCTTAGAATCGTAGTAATAAAATATTTTAGCAGATTTATGTAAGAATTATCTAGTAGTCTGCATCCCGAAATTTAAATTGAAAAAAAAAAATATATATATATATACCTAGATAGGATATAACTAGCTGAACTCTTGAGCCGAGAGGAATGAGTTGCGCCTCGATCTGGTTAAGTTGTAAATCACCTCCTAAAATCTCCCTCTTGTTTACTTTTTTATTGACAACCAGACTATCCAACTCTGCACGTCAGTAGCAGTCTTAATGTCATCATTGACTAATCCTTATCATGGAAATCCCAGGTATCTAAAATCTCCCGCCATTCTATCACCATACTTAAAGAAAAGAAGTTTTAAAAAAATGAATAAAGTTATTGAGAGCACTTACTGACCGACTTGGAAAAGGCGGGACTTAAATACTGCAAGAGATGGGGAGCTACGGATAAAGGAGGGAAGAGAAGTCCATAAGGAAGCTCCTCAAGAGAGGAAGGTACAATTAAAGGGTGTGTGAAAGGGTGTAGATGTCAGAGGATCATGAGCTGGTGGTAAGGGTATGAACTGACGATTGAAAGTTAGAAGTTGGAATATGAAAGAATGAAGCGTGATGGGAATCTCGGAAGAGTTTAACCATTCATTTGACTATTTACAACTATTCTTTTGGCTTTTTAATATGCATTTCTTAAGCCTTTCATTCATACTTAATTATTATCACTTATTTACTTACTGTAGTTAGTTAGTTATAGTTTCAATACTAAGTGTTGGGGGTCATTCATCATGAGCTGCTCACACCTTGCCAAACCATAAACTCAATTCCGTACTATCCCCAACTAAAGCGAATGATGTAGGCAATTCAAGGAAAATGGCCAGAATATTGTTCACTGGGAAAGGTGTTTACAATCACCACAACGTGCCATCTTCAGTGGAAAGGATCTGCGAACAAACATCTTCGAAAATTGTGAGAGCTTGGCAAAAAGGTCTTGATGCATCTACCAAACAGTCCCGACAATTATTAATTATACAATATGACAATTTAATAGTTGTCTGACAACAATTTGTTTCGAGCTCTGAAAACTTTCAGGTGTAAAGCTGGCATCGAAAAAGACTTCAAAAAAAGTTTTTAATAAACTCAAAACATGGACTGAATATTGGTTTTACTAGAAAAGTGAAAAAAAGTCGACGATCGAAATGGTACATTTGTCATTAAGCAGAGTTTGAATTGTATATAAATAAATTTACTTTAAAAATTTTGAGAAAAAAAAATTACTTTTTCCATGACCTTTTGCAATTTGATCACCTAGATATCTTAAGCCATATATTTGAATTTTTTATACAAAATTACGCTAAAGATAAATGGCGGACACTCCAGATTTTCATTATTGTTAGCAATGAAGAGTTATTTATTTTAAACTGGTGTCTCTCGTATGCTCTTACATACAGGCCAATGGAATACAGAATTATACATTGTTTATTTTGTTTTTACCTGACCGATTCTTTTGTTTGTCGTAAAATGAATTGCAAAGCAAATATTTGTAACTTGAGGTACTATAAAAGTCCACGCAGGAGTAACCCTAGCTGGCCATATTTCTCAAATCTGTTGGTTAATTTACAAATAGGCAGACATAAGAAAAAGTAACTGTTTTCATCTTATACTCAAAAAGTACAGTAGAAAACCTAGTATGCTAACTAAGATTAAAATTTCCTCTAATTCCTCTCAATTACATAGATATCCTGCATGTGGCGTGCCATTCTAGCCTAAGGGATACGTTTGGAACACCTAGTGCAAGGGTGTTTAGTTATTTAATTTAAATTAATCGTTATTTTTCTTGGTACACTGAAAATAATGAATGGTCAAAGACGTGGAAATTTGAAAGCTCAAAGACATGCAGAATAATGCAATAACGTGACCTAATATAAATTCCACTCTGGCCTTTCCATTCATCCCAATCCTTTAGCCCAAACTCTATCCACTATTACACATCCTGATAATCCACCACGTCGCCTGAATAGGAAATGGCCCCGTGAGCTTCTCATTGCCAACACTTCATAAAAAAAAAAAATAATATGAAGAGAAAAAACAACAACAAAAAAAAAAACCACCTGTGTATTGTAAATAGAAATTAAGGAATTCTGCCATTGGGCAGCTTCTCCATCAAGTGAAGTACACGCAAAGTTCTTTCTTATTTTTTTGTATTTATTTTTTTTTAAATATTTTTTATTTATTTATTTGTATTTTATTTAATTAATGCGTGATTACATCAATA